>JANHGN010016644.1:118497-130118 GCA_024605025.1 Megaceryle maxima
AACTTCAGGTATTTTTACAGAATTGTTATTGTGCATCTAACAAAACTGCTTTTCCTTTCTCTGAGATTTTTTCCAGTATTAGAAATTTGTTGTAATTTTATTTCCAACATTTGTCTGAAATTAGCAGATTATATGTTTATATAAATTAATTATTAGCAGATTATTATATATTCATCTGACTTGTAGCAGTTTTGGTTGAGTTTGAAATCCTTTAAAAATAAGTTTGAAGAAGTGTGCTTGAATAATCTTATGTGTAAATAAGGCTGATCAGATCAAGTTCATTATCTATCTGATCCTTTATTTCCCCTTTAAGCTTTTTGAATCTGTTGGCCATTGTTTCTCCATTTGTCAGAGGTGGCAGCATCTCCAGAGAGATAAAGGCCAGAATGTTTTCTGAAAATTCTACCTGAATAGGCAAACAACCCAAACTAATGCTTCCAATCAAAGAGAAACTGTGTAAACTCCAGTTTATTCTGTTTGGCCGACCAGTGTATCAATTACAACACGCTTTACTACTTGCTGATTGATGTATAGGTAGCTTAAAACCACGTACAGCTCCCCAGGCAATAGTGGAAATCCATGACAAGGCAGATGGAGCATTGCAGTGGCTTGCTCTGTACTGAGTAGTGCGACAGGGAAAAGGCTATGAGAAGAGATGATGAGGGAAAGCAGTAGGAGATAAGACTCAAATCCACAGGAAAGCAGGCTTCTTTAGTTCAGCTGCTTATGAGTTATTTTAATTCTTCTCTAAAAGATGTCTCTACAGTGCTTTATCTCCATAACAATACTGTTCAAGACAGTATCTGCTGTGCTCAGAGGGAAACTCTCATTTGTGTACAGGAAACAAATAGTGTCAATCAAATATCACTTATGACCCTTTCTGCGTAATACTATAGCAAGATGGTCCTGATTTACTGTTACTTAGACTACAGTGGTAATTAGGAGCTCAAATTAATTTGAAACCTTATTATTGTAAATAATATAGGAAGGCAATGTTATGCTGTTTGATAGCTGGGAATTGAAGGCAGAGAGGGGTAAGTTATAAACCTAAGATTTTAAGTCTTGTGACTGTAGCACTTAGCAAGTCTTTGCTAATACTAAATGAGTTTTTATCAGTATCAAAAATCAAACAATATTAAGGAGTTCCCATTTGCTAGCAAAGAATTTTGCCAAAACCTTTGTAGATCCTGGATAGAAAAGCAGGATTGAAACTCCAGCCCATCTTTACAAGAAGGCTGGCTGTCTTCTCTCTTCCCAAAAGAAGATTTTTTTATCACCCTCTTGAGCTGTGATTAGTTGCTTGCTACTATTTACTCTGGATATGGTCACCCTTCTGGAAGTTTTAGTGTGAAAAGTTTTATGCCATTCTTGTCAATAAATGTATGGATGGGAAGAAAATGGAGATGTTCCTGGAATTCTTGATCATATCCCTCAGCTGTGGGTCTAGATAGTGCTTGCTGAGGGTCTGTTTCCTGTAACTTAGCATTATTACTTGCTTTTTTTTAAAATGAGGTGTCCTGGTGGTGTGTGTGTCTCATCTGTGTTTTTAAGTTGAAAGAAATAGGCTATAGGGATTAGATCTTTATCAGCTGCTGCATGGAGATTTATATTGTAGGGAATCTAATTATATTGCTAAATAGAAAAATATTCTCTAGCATCTATCTTTTCCTTCAATGCATTCTGTAATCAGCTCCCTTATTTTGTTTTTACCTCACTAACTCATACTCCTGTGATTGACTCACAGATAGAGACCACAGCATTACCAATTTACATTTGCAATCAATAGAGCACTGAGATTTCCAACGATGTTATTAACATACATTTAATAAACAACAAAGTTAACTTTCAGCTGACATTTATGACTATGTACTGAAGCAGAACCACTTAAGCTGTGATTACACAGAACTCTTCCTGGATGCAATGGTCTTGTATACCCTTGCTTTCCACTTTCCTCAGACACCATTCAGGACTCATCTCCTGAAAAGCTCCAAAATGCTTTGCCTTCTGACATCAGCAGATGCAAGTGCACTATTTTAATTGAGAGGTATTCATCAGAAAACAAGGAGCTCAGATACACAGACATAAGGATGTGGTTCAATTCCCTTAGTTTGTACTGCCTGGGAAATTGGTAACATTTACTTTATTTTAGACTATGTTTGCCTTGCAAAGTCAACACTGTAATCACAATTCAGATTTTAGGCCCTGTTTTGTGTGTATTTATCTTTTTCTGTGGGATATTTTTAGATGAAGAAGAAATATTTCCCAGGAAGATTATTTAAAAAGCTAAAAACTTGGAGTTTTTGTAACTATGATGACACAAACAGGATACTAAAAGCAAGCTTGATATGCAGTATACTTACTAGCGCCTATTAAATTATGAGCAAATAAACAGTTAGGGTTTTTTTATCTTCAAATGGCATTTCCTGTATTTCAGGTAGTGCCCATTGCCTCTTGCCTGTTCACTGGCCATCACTGAGAATGGCTGGGCTCTCTTTTCTTCATTATCACCCACCAGGTGTTTATACATGTTGATATGATCCTCTGAGCCTTCCCTTCTCCAGGTTGAGCAACCCAAGTGATCTCATCTTTTTTTCATATAACAGATTTTCCAGTGTCTTAATCATCATTGTGGCCCTTTGCTGGACCTGTTACAGTACATCCATGGGTTTCCCTAGTGTCAAATAGATGGAAAGGATCAATTGTGTGATCATTACCGTCTCCATGCTGCGCTTTCAGGCTTTTAGCATTTTTGGGAAGACAATTCCAGTTATCCTTTATTTCATTTTGCCATTGCTTACTCTTTTGAAAGTAAAATGGGAAAAAAATTGTAAGTAAGTGTCCGTGGAACGAAGGATATGGTGGGAGGAGAAGTTTCACCTCAGTATAACAAATTTAAATCACAGTCTTGAAGAAGAAAAGAGTCTATTTTTGTAACAGGAGGAGGATTTCAAGGTTGCCAGGATTTGGGGAGTTCTTATGTGTTTAAATATTTAAGCTTTTACTTTTTCTAAGGGTAAAAAAAGAATAGGGAAGGAGAATAGAAAAAAGCACTTAAGAATGTGAAACTTTTTTTTTTTTTTTTAGGCAGCATCAGAATAAAGTTTTAAACTCAGAAAAAAAGTATCAGAGGACAAGAAAACCAAGAAAATTCAGTGGCATATGTTTTAAAAAGACTGTTTCTTTTTTTTTACAGAAGTAAACACATAGAGTTGGACTGAGTATCTGAATTTATTTTGAAGTTTGTTATTCTGGGGTTGAGAGTTACTCCCTGATGAATAAGGACACAAAAAATTATGAATGTATTTCAGATATATTAAAACCACATTCAATACTAAATACACTTTAATGAAGGGCAAAATGGATTTTTATTTTAATTCCTGCTGGTATTATTTTCCCTATGTCAAATTCTTAGTACTGGGTAGATCAGCATTTGAATTATGTCACAGTGGAAATAACTATGCTGCCCACTAAAAGGGGTTTATTTCACTTGCTGATATTAATCATTCAGACATGAAATCAAACATGTCACCTGCAATTCCTGTTAAGATATTTGGCCTTTCTCTACTGTTCAACTTTTCTGCAAACATACCCCTGGGATCCTTTGAGTCTTCTGTTTCCTTATCTTAATAGTGGTAATTAAAAGGTTAAAGAAGTGCATTCTTAGGTTTCACAGTTTGAAAACTAAGAAACAAATCGTTTTTTTTTTTTTTAACATATAGCAATGGAGAAGGAAAGAAAGGTAAAATTGGTCCTTTAAAAATTAGGAGCCTAATATTAAATGTATTGGAAAAGAAATCTGAGAATGTCATCACAATATATATAATTTGTGTTATGAAGTTATATGTTTACTTTCACAAGAGTTCATGTCAGGTCCAAAGAGTTGGACATCTGAGTAGGAAGGATGAGTGCTATTACTGTTGGTATTTGGCAATTGGGAATAGCATCATGGAGTGATTAGATTGGCCAAAGGTCTCTGAAGAAGTAGGCAATAACACCACTTTGCCAAATGTTGATCCCGTTTCCTAGATGCAAGATCATCTTTCATCTCAAGGAAAAAAAAAAGAGTATTTTCTTTCCATAGGGAGAGAAAAGACATATTCACATGTGTGAGTGAAAACAAGCTCCTTTTTTGTCCACAATTAGGTTTTCTCCCCATGATCAGCTGATTTCTGAAGTTTCTTTTCTTTCCCCCCCCACTGTATTTTTAAATTAATGTGACTGTATATTTAAATTAAAATGTGGAGATTTAAAATTCATTGTAATATATGAGCTTTTACCTTTGGTAAAAGAGGAGACATGACCTCATCCTTAGAAAATGTTGTCTCCCAAGAGCTAGAAGAACCCTGTGCTTTCACGATAAATGATAATCTTTAAGATGTGTGTCTGTTCTGCTGAGTAACTTCTAATTTCTTTATTTTGGTCTCTTAATCTGTTTTTTACTGAACATTGATTTCAGTTCACTGCTTTTCTGGAAGTGCTGTAGCAAAGATTATCTTTCAATGTACTCCAAGCATGAGTGGCTTAGTAAAAGTCTCTCATCTTATTAGAGGTTTATATTCTTACAGCAGGCTCCTTTTCTCTTGTAACACATAGGCTAGTACTGCAGACAGGTGTATCTACAAAGTCTTTCTTAAGTAACCACTTGCAATGACACTGAAACCTGCACATTTTCTAAATAAGACATATGGGCAATATTTTCATGTTCATATTGTGCTTCAAATTTTGTATTAAGTTTTCATTAAGATGATTCCTATCAGACTGGCTTTGGAAAAGATTTTATGCAATACTTGTTTGAAATCTACCGTGTATGTATTTTTTTTCATAAAAAGTGGGGTGGTGGACAGTGGAAAATTAGTTGCTTCAATTAAGTAATTGGGCAGACTGATGTGTGATTAAAGAGATAGTGTCCAGGAAAGTGTGCTAATTACATCAAAGTATTTCTTTAATCCCAGTTAAATATAATTAATTTTAGCTTACTCCAGTCTTTGATGATATACTCCAGTTTTGTGTTTGAGTGATTGTATGATGACCAGTCTTAGACTTGACATCTCCAAATCAAGTGACCAGAGATAAATATTTGAACTGGGGTTGAGGGACAAAATCCTTGATGTATGTTTTGCTGCCTGAATCCAGTTATGAACTTCAAAACTCATAACTAAGGTTTGTCTATGTACTCCATGCAGTATTGCAGAGACACCTGAGCTGTCTGTGAGTGAATGAATGTTAGGACTAGAATCAATATGTGTGCTAGATTAGCACTCATCCTTGTCTGATGAACTATTGGAGAGCAGAGTTAAGTAACTAGGGTCAGTCTACACAATTTTGCATTGTGTCATGTCTATAGCTGTTCCACTGTTCTTATGTATGCCTAGTACTAGTCCCTCTCGGTGAGGCTGAAGATCTTAATACATGAGCCTCTGTGATATTCCTTCTGCTTAGATTTGCTGTAGGGTCTGATCTGGTCCCTCTGAGCCTGCCTAATACACTGCTAGAGTGAGCTCTGTGCACTTAGCCCATATAGTAACTTTAGCCCACTTCAGATTAAAAAGACCACAAAAATTTCATCAAATCCTAGTAAAGACGAGCAGTCTCACTCTACAAAGAGTTCTTTGGAGGGACCGAGGCTTGAACTTGCTTCTTTGGGACAGGGGGAAAAACTGAACTCAGACTCTTTTCCAGGAATGTTTTATCTGTGCTTTATAGAAAAGGTCATCACTCAGTTTCCTGTAGGATGATTTAGAGCAAGTGTGCTTCTTTTTGGCTCCAAGATTATTTTGGCAGTTCTGTAGCCTACCTGTACAAAGAGGAAGATTTGGTTCTATACTCTGTGACCTTTCAGTCGCCGAAGTCCCAAAACTCCAGGAAGCAGCAGCCCCCACCAGGGAGAAGTTTGCATGTCATTGTGGGACAGCATTTCTGAGAACACTTCTGAGATTGTAGGTCTCCAGTTTGCCACATGGGCAATTGAGTCCCAGAGACAGATAAATTTATACATATTAATTGTCATATCTGTCTCTCTGCTCAACCTGGAAGTTATTAAAAGTCCTGTAAAGAGGCAATTTATAATAAGGAGACAGTGGGAGTGTGGTAAATCATCTGCACTTGCATCTGTCTTAGTGGTCTGCATGTCTGGATATTCACATAGCCTTTACATTGTTCCCATGTCTGTTTAGAAAAAAAAAATAGGGCAAACGTGAGGATTTCCTGCCTTGGTTTGAAATAGTTGGAAGTTTGATAGTCTTAACAGAGCAAGAGCTACAGTAGTATGACAACTGTGTATCAAGAAACTTCAGAACATCTATTGGCATGATTAGTAAATCTGTTAAGGAAGAGAAAGGCCCATACACCTATGAAGAAGGTTGGGCATACTTTAAACAAAGTCACTACATGTGTGCTGTGTGTGATGTCTTGGGCAAGTATTTCTGCACAGAAGTGAGTATTTTGCTCTGATTTACAGTTGCCTTATGTTGAGTCAGAGACTGACTTCTAGTGATGATACCACTGTATAGCAATGAACACCCACTGCAATGCAACTGTCTTAAAAACAGTTTAGGAATCGCTTATCAAGAAATAAGAGTATCAATTTCTTGAGAAGGAATAAAATACCGTTTATCTGCTTGAAAACCCAACTGCTTAATAAAAAAACCAACCAAACAAACCAAATCCAAACAAAAAAACCCACCAACCAAACCAAAAAACCTCACACTAAAACAAACAAACAAACCAACCAACAACAAAAAACTACCAAACAAACAAACAAACCCACCAACAAAACCCAACACAAAACACACTAGGGATTTATTCAGAATTCATGTAGAATCCTAAATTGATTTGATCAAAGAAATAAGCAGTTACTCTTCCTTTTCACAGCCCTTCTCCCTTGTAGAATGAAGGCAAACAGTGGAGAGGAAACTCCTCATCTTTAATTTGAATTTTATAAAACCCTGACAGATCCATCTGCTCCATTCTTTGAGAGAAAAACACATGCTAATGATTCTGGCTTCATTAATCATTAAAAAACAAATTATCTGAATTCCACCACATCACAGAATATAATACATAAAAGATGTCTACATGCACTGTCTTGCTCTTAGTTAATATTCTTGTCTTTTGCGGAATTACACCATTCATTAATTTTTCCCTTTACCAGTTTTGATGATGTATCTTCATTTATAATTTCATTTTATTTACCTTATTTATTGGATTTTTTTTCTTTGGGGGTGGTGATGGTGTTGGTGTTGATTTTTGATTATTTATTTTTAAGCTTCCAGTATAAAATCTGATTGCTTTTTAACAGTCAGCTTTTCATAAAGCTCTCTATTAAAATCAGAAAAATGGCACCTGGATGAAATATGTCCATAGTATCAATAACCAACCTTGGTTCTTGAAGTTTTTTTATCAAACAACTAGTTTTGATGCCAACTTTCTGAAGGATTATTGAACTCTCATTAAGTATAATAAAAATTGTGACTTGAGAGTCTATCATAGATAAGGATTTAGAATGACACTAAGATTATACTTGAGATTCTCACTCTGTTCCACTCTGGAAACACTGTGATAAGAAAGTAAGCAATTCTGTACTATTATTCTGATTTTGGATTTGGTAATTTCTCAGCTTGGGAGATCAACCATAAAATAGTTAGGTTTGGGGTTTTTTTGTAGTACTCTGGCTGGGAAAGAGGACATTAAAGTAAGGAAACCAAGCATGTGGCCTCATCTCCTATATGCTAAGCCTATTGCAATATATATTAAAGGAAAAAAAAAATATAGTCATACAATAGGAGAATAAAAAGAACGTGTTTCCAAACTTAATTATTTATGTTCCCCCCACAGATCACAGCATTTGTGCTAGAGATGATTGAAAATTGCAAGTATTCACAAAGCTCATTGCCTGGTATCTTCATTACCCAACCTTCTCTTTTCATGCCCTGGATGTTTGTCTTACCTCTACAATTTACTTCAAAAGTTCTGTAAGATGGTTTTCCTACTCAGTCCTGACTGTATTACCCATTTTTCCCACATGTCCATGAGCCCTTCTTTTTAAAATCAAATGTAATATCTTTGTTTAAAGGTCCTTTCAGATGTAGCTTCCATAAAGCTTCTTAATTTATTTTTTTTTTTAATATGATTCAAAGTAGTAATTCTAGTGTAATTTTCCTGTTTCTTCTTTCTTAGTCCTAATGCACAGGCAATTTGCAAACAGAAAGTCAAATGAGCAGAGAAAATATACTCCGGACTGTTCACTCAACTACATCATCTCCAGGATAATCCACATAGTGCTCTTACCTGATCATTTTTTTGTCAACTAAGTCTTATGTAGTGAACATAATATTCTAAAGGTTCAGTCTTTTAAAGAAGTTCAGATATTTTATGTTGTCTTTGTGGGACAAAACTGGATAGTTCATCACATTTCCAATCCATTTGAATGTAACATCTGTCACTATCTGCACATAAGACTGTTTACTGTCCTCAGCTGAATAAGATGTTCATCATGGGGGGGGCTGAGGGGGTGGGGGAAGGTTTTCTTGAAGCTGAAGGAGCTTTTTTTTTAATTACTCCCATTAATCATAGACTTGGTTTTGATTTCCTGATGGACTGAGCCGGTCTTGGGAGTAATAGTATCAGCTATTTCCCCTTTACTTCTGTTCTTTGGAAGGAGAAGGTGGGGGAGGAAGGGGAAATAACAGCATTAAGTCATGCCTGTCTCTAAGAATAGTCTGAGTATGGGGAAAAAGAAACAGTGAATAAAAATACTTTACTGCTTTTGATAAAAAGAACAGGGCATTTGCTGAAACGCTGCTCCAGCTCTTCTCCAAGCTGCCTAGCAGTATGTGGCAATATATATGCTCCATCCAAGAAGAAATAGTTGATTGTTTTCAACGTTCATTGCTTTTGAAGCTCTGTTCATGAATGGTTTTAATCATTTGATATTTCCATGGGATGTAGGGCAAGTAGAGATTTCCTGGGACATTACAACAAGCCCTCTTCTTCCACAGGCAAATATAAAATTAGCAAACTCCATTCTGAAACTAGTGAAGCTCTTTATCATGTCAAATTATTCAAATCTTTTTATTCCATGCCCAAATCTATTATTTTTTTAGGTTTCACTTCAACCTAGATTTTATGCTATTTATTTTATTTAACAGCATATTTTTTAAATACAAGAATACAGTTTTACAGCTCACTAGCACAGTTAATAGAAAGATAATATGATTACCTTAGTGGAACTGCTACTTAAACTCTGCTTTAAATATTTTCATTTCTAAACCACTTATTTAAAATTATGTCAAAACTGCGCTTGAAGAAGGCTGAGATTCACAGATTTGTATATCAGGAAAATGGTATTATGGTCTTACAATATGATCTTTTCCATATTATAGGCTGTGGACCCCAACATGATAACAGCTAAATCACATCCATATGAAAGTAGCAGGAGGAATTATCATTCTCAGTGGCCAGAGTCTCACCTTTCTCCTTGCATAGCTGTCCCTTCTGTCTAAGATGTCTCTAGGTAATCTCGTTTCCATACTCAACAACTAACCCTTTGGACTCTTTTCAAATACTTTTTCTTGTCATGTTTTTAGCAGCCAGAGTTGCAGAGATTTCACAATCACTTTGAGGAGTTTAGTCTGCAGACTAATAGCCATGTGACATTGACCCCAAAGTTACCTTTAATGAACTTCCAGCTGTGGCTTTTTGTTTGTTTGTTTGTGGGTTTTGTTGCTGTTGTTGTTTTTAAATGAAGTCTATCCCCTCTCTGCTGCCTTAAAAATTAAAAAATCCCTTCTTGGTGCTTAGTTTTCCAATACAGGGAGATAGTTATCTTCTCCCTCCCCATAGCCATCATTCAACCATGCTGTACATAATTAGTTCTTTTAATCTTTGCTAATAATGCATCATTTGATTAAAAACTAGCAAGGCACTTAAAGTGTACTTTCATTTCAGATCAGCAGAGCTATGTCATGTCCTAGAAAAGCACACGTCAGAGCAGCCTTAAGTGTTCTCCTTGCCAATTTTTAAATGGGCAATGTGTCCTGTGGGTAATAGAAAAGATCGTGCATCATGATAGTTAAGCTGGAATCACTGTTTTTGTTCTGTTCGGATATTGTCCCTGCCTTGCCCTATAGCCGGATAAAGAATCTGGGCAAAGAGAATGAACAGTAATATCTGCTTGGTCTCCTTTTCTATTTGGAGAAAATGAGCATACCACTAGTTTTGGTTATATTTTGAGTATGAAGTTTAAGACTATGCAGACTGTTTTTTGCCCTTAGGCCTTTCCTCGTGCCTCTTGGCAGAATTACACACTATGTCACCTTGAATCTGTTTTCATGCAAGAATTTAATGTCTAGCCGTAAGACGCACACGCAGCACCTCTTTGCATACACATAGGCTGTTCATGTAAAAGAGGAAGTAAAATATTATAATATTTGGAATTAGGAGGTATCACAGACATTTTAACTGTATGATTGAGTCAGTTACTTTTGTAGGTAAACAAAAAGATAATTCTCTCAAGTCACAAAATATGTGCTTGTATTCTTATCTTGGTTCCTATTTTGTTCAAGATCAGGCTTTAAACAACCTCTGAGATTCAGTGTAAAATCACAGAATCACAGAACAGCCCACAGAACAGATTGGAAGAGACCTTGAAGGATCACTGTGGGAAAGGAAGCCTAGGTGTGATTGTGTATCACCCTATCCAGTCACATCTTGAAAACCTCCAGTGTTAGGGAGGTTGTTCCAGTCATTGTTCTTACTATGATTTTTTTTTTTTTATAACAAGATGAATTCTTTTCCAGTAAAACATATATCTGTTGCACCTTGTCCTCTTCATGTGGCTCCTTGTGAAAAGAGAGCCTCCACCCTCTTTGCAGCCACCTTTTAAGTACTGGAATACTGTGATGAGGTCCCCAGAGTCTTCTCTCCTCCAAGGAGAAAAGACCCAACTTCTTCATTCTTTCCTCATAGGACAGGTTCTCCAACCCTTTGATCATCTCTGGGGCACTCCTTTGGTTTGTCTCCAATCAGATCACATCTTTCTTGAATTCTGGGAACTAGAACTGGACACAGCACTCCAGGTGTGGCCTGGCAAGTGCTGAGCAGAGCAGGTTGCTGACATCTCCAGCTCTGCTAGTTATGCCCCTATGGATGCAGCCCAGGATCCCGTTTGCCTTTGTTGCTGCAGTGGCTCACTGCTGACTCATAGCCAGCTTGTTGTCCACTGGGAACCACAGGTCCCTTTCAGAATGGCAGTTCCCTGACCGCACAGATATTAGGCTGTACTGGTGTTTCTAGTATTCCATCCCAGGTGCAGGACTTTGCACTTGTTGTTAAACTTCTTTCTAGCCTACTCTCTGAGCTTATCCAGGTACTACATGTCTATCTTGTCTATCTTTTTGACAGTAGAATACATGAGTTGCTGTTTCCCAATCACATTAAATCTGGTCTGTGTTTCTTTATGAAAATAATATATAGGGTTATATTATTGCAGACCTAGTAAGATGGATTTGCTCACAAGATTTTAAAGGTTTGGTAGGGGATTTTTTTTGTTTGTTTGTTTGGGGTTTTTTGTGGTTTGTGTTTGATTTTGTTTTGTTTTGGGTTTTTTTTTTTTTTTTTATTTT
>JANHGN010016644.1:138077-161164 GCA_024605025.1 Megaceryle maxima
TTTATATTTTAAAAATACAAAATAGTTTCAGCATTTCTCAGTTCACTCTGATAACAATAGCTTTAACATTCGTAGGAGAGCAATGTTGCTTCACATGGAACTCTGTTCCATTTGTTGTGTTCACCAAATGCAGTAAGAAAACTTAAAAAGGCAAGTTCATCTGCAAGCTTGGGCCATAAATACTTGGTAGATTATATCCTTATCTGAAACAGTAGTTCTTTGTAACAGGAATAAAGCAATGCTGCATAAGAAGCTCTGTGTAGCTTCAAAAGGGAAAATAAGGACAGCATGATCCTCAAGTTATAATACGGTATATACTACAAGGCAGTAAAAAAAAAAAAGTTGCTGCATTACTGCCTAGTACTTCAAATACTGTTTTCCTTAGTTATTTTCCACTGTAAACCAGCAGGGAAACAGTAGTTTCTTCTACCCTGACATTTGTAAATCATCATAATTTAGCCATTTCAGTTGAGGTTCAGTTTCAAGATTTAGACACCTAAATTAATTGCCAGTGTGGGTATATCTACCAGTTTAGGCTGTCCAAGTTCATACTATAGCAGCAGGAGATGTAATCAACACAGTCTGTGCAGGTATTTAGGTCTCCCGCAGCTCTGTAGCTTTCTAGATTCCATGGATTGTATTGGCTAAGGGCTTAATTCAGTTGTTCACACATAGGTACTTAACATCACTACAAACACTGTAAGATGTCCATTCTGATCTCCAATTATTGATCCAAAGGGACAGGAGTCTTTTCCAGATGCTGCATCTGATCTGCCAACCTGACTGCAAAGCTAAGTTTTGAGCATGTTAGTCTGTCAGCTAAATATCACCCTTAATTTCCTTAATTGTTTATCTTTCTGTTGCTCTACATCAGGGGACTTTGAAACTTCAGAAAACATATTTCAAATTATATGATACAGGAAGGAGTGGGTTGTGGAGTTTCCTTCTCTAGAGACTTTCAAAATCCATCTGGATATGGCCTGCCCTAGATGATCCTGCTCTGGCATGGGGGTTGGACTCAATGATCTTCGGAGGTCCCTTCCAACCTCTACCATTCTATGAAAGGAAAGTTGTATATCCTTACAAAACATTTATTGTCTTTACATAAGATAAAAAAGGTTTACAGGATCGGGTCTTCATTAAATTAGCAAATACAATGCTCCATGTAAAATCAAGGCACTATTGAATAACAGTGCAAAAGTATTATTCCTTAAAAATAAGATATTAAAGTATGAATGTTGCTAAATTTGAAAAGTTCAGAAAAAGAAAAAAAACTATAGCTGTTCTGGAAAATCAGCCTAACAGTAATAAATGGATAAGCACATAAAACATTCAAGCATTTAACTTAACAAATGAAGGTTAAGAGAGGACCCACTGATGTTCTATCTAAATTCATCCATATGGAGAGCAGACTTCTGAAAGTAAAGGGTACTTTAGTCCATCGGAGAAAAAAAAAAATATAAGAAGCTGTAAAATGCAAAATTTTAACAATTAGTATCATTAGTCATTACAACAACAACTCCATCATTTATCTTCTTTGAATTCAAAATTAATGACTTTCTAAAAGACATTCTAGGTCAAGTACAAGTTTTTAATTTCGATGTAGCAATAGCATGGAGAAAATTTCTAGTAAAATATTCAAACCGTTGAGTTAATGAGGTGGCTAAACTGTGATAATTTACAGATAAAAGAGTGTGAAAAGATACTTTCATTGTGAAATAATCAGATGATCTCTGCCTAGATCAACACATGACAGAAATATGCATTTACTATATTTTTAGGAACTAGATAAGATTTTACTCATTGCCAAGGTTTAGCCTTTCCTTCTGTACATTTTTGTAACAAAAATGTCTGTCTTATACATAGAATTTGAATTTGCTTGGAAAAAAAACCTAAATGGTAGAACAGCCATTTAATATTTCAGTTTAAAGTTAATTGAGAACAAAATATAAGCAGTGATTATCAGACCTGGAATTGCATGTATAGTCAACAAATATACATATTTCTGATTCTGAAATAATTTTGGATTAAAAGTAGGAGAGGAAAAGAATTAGTATTTTTGCTATTTTCTTTCATACATATATACATTGACTACCAATGTATTACTTTGACTGTTAACAATAGCAACAACTACTTTACTATTTTAACTTACTGTTTCATAAAGCCACAGTCAATTTGTACATTAAGAAATTTTAAGACTGGCACCAAATTTGCATGTACTGGAAGACTATTATCAATTTTCACCTTCCATTTTGTAATTCAGCACAGGACAAATGCAAGAAGGAAAGAATTAAGTAATGGACTTTGTCTATTTTTTAATTCCCGTGTACAATAAATCACCTATAGTGAAGCCTCTTACTTAAGAGATAATTAAAATTGGAATTAAGAAATATGAAGTGCCACTTTAGAGAAGAAATGAGAATAGTTGGAAAAATAGTGATTCATTAGTGTGATCCATAAGGGAAAGTGGAAAAAAGAAGAGGGGGTTGGGGGGGAGTCTCAACACCCTTTTCTGATATGAGACTTACAAGAAATCTACTGACTAATAGTGTTTTGTGGGACAGATGGATGGAATTCACTTACTATATTTCTTGCAATTATTAAATGTCACAGGCATATATAAATAGTATATATTTATTTTCCCTCTTGCTATCTTCGCTTCATTCATAAGCTCCAGCCCACCTCCAGTTTTGACTATCTGAAACCAAAACTGCAATCCTTAAACTCTCTCCACTCAGCTGCCACTTCACCTCAGATGCTCTGAAACTCTAGTTTTCAGCTATTTTCCTAAGCACCTGAAGTTCTGCTCTTTAGCTTGACTCCCAAAGCTCTCTTGTCATCAACAACATAGATGCATACCTCACACCTCTGGGACACTGTCCTCCTTTAGAAAATACTACTGCTGGCATTATTGTGCCTTTTGTGTTTGAGTGTGGCTTAAAGGGAAACACTGGGTTAATAGTCATGAATCTGTTTCAATACTGTCTGCAGAGAGTATAGCCTCTCTTTGTTAAACCTATTCCTGATACTACCTTTCTTCTCACCCTTTGTTTTTGTGGAGTGTCTCACTCAACACCCCTATTGAGTGAGAAAGACTTATCAAAGTCTATCTAATTTCACAAATTAGGTGTTCATTTAGGTCACCACAGGGGTTAGTTGGTTGAGTCAGTGGCCAGCAGAGAAAGTACTCATTGATCATTTAAGAGTGAGAGCTCTTGTTTCTGTAGTAGAGTGGGTGGATAACTTAACCCCATAGGTAACCCATATCTTAGCAGATTGAAGAGGAAATCTGCTCTTCACTCAATTTTTACTTATTCCATGAGGGCTGGAATAGCTTCAGTAAGAGGTATGGGAATTCTCCCCATTCCTTATACAACATTTGCAAGCTAATCATTGAGCTTTTATTAAGAATGATTTTTTTTTCATACTATTTCCAGTTATTTTAGGCATCCTGTTATTTAAAGTCATTCTTCTGCTGCAATATTGAATGAAAGATCACAAGGGTCTACCTTTCATAAATGGTTTGTGCTGTTGGTGCATAGCAATAAAAAATTCTTCTATTTGAATACTTAAGTCCTGGAGAATGGTTAGATTTAAAAGATGCCCCATTTCCAGTGCAGGACCTAAAGCAACACAGTCACAGAGCTGTCAGGCAAAGAACTATGCAGAAAAACTTACACTGTCATAAAGCATAACTTGTATTGTCTGGCTGGGTCTCTGGAAACCCAGAAAAAACCCCCCAAACAAACATCTAAAATAATCCAAGAAAAAGGAGCAGGTGATATGACAATCAAAACTCAAGAAGTGAGAAATAGTCTGACAAATGTAAACTCAATTAGAGAAGGAAATGAAGAAGAAAACAGAAGGAAGCAAGTTCTGACCTAATAACAGCCACAAACAACAACATGAGGACCCCACAGTCTCTTGTGGTAATGCATAACATTTGAAGTATCTCATTTAATTACAATCTGCTAATTTGTAGTAGTTGCTAAATAAACATACTGTATCCTCTAGTCCTTGATAATGAAATACTTGTGAAATGGTGTTTTAGAGTCTCACAGTAAGCTGGAGCAGGTATTTGACCACATTGTTGAGAATGTCCTGCTTGTTTTTCTTTAAGCTTGGTGAACATATCAAATGTGGTTTCTCAGTTGGCAGCCCAAGTAGACTCCTTATGTCAGTAATGAAAGAACCCCTAAATTAGGCATTCTAATATTGAGTATGATGTTACATAAATTCTTGTCTTCAATCAAGATTCCATTCTCCAAGACAAGAACTGTTTTGCAGCAGTTGTATACTAATTTTAGAGTCACTTTGGAGATACCCTGGAGTCACACTTGATAGCAGAATTTGATTGCCAGTAGGCATAGGCTTAACTGTAGGAGTTATGAATGGGAAAGTGCAATTAGGTCATGGAGCAGAACTGTTCCCACTGGCCTCTCCTCATTTAAAACCAGATTCATTTAAGATGAAGATATGCCTCATTGTTCCTCAGATAGTCTCAAGAGGGTCTGGCAGCTGGACTAAGCAGAAATTCATCCTAATGGTAACACAGGGATTAAGGCAACCTGGAATGGCTGCATACTTACCAAACGCATTTCTACAGCACATTCTGTATATATTTTATAACAAGAATAAATGTGAACAATTGAAAATTGTAAGCCTGCTACTGGAAATTCTTTTTGCAAACTGTACTTATCCAGTGGAAATCAGACATTTTAACATCTGCTGTTACCTTTCTGAAGTGTATACATTTAGCTATATACTAGGAACATAATAAGACCAGTGCTTTCATCAGCTGCTTTCCAAATCACTGTATCATATGAGGAATTCTTCTGGGAAACAAAGCCATGGTGTTTCATAATGTGTTTAGTAAATGACAAATGCAAACACATCTAAATATGTATGCAGGGAAGTGAAAAATACATATCCTGGGCTGGATACTTATTGGGCTGTGAAAGCAGCCCAAAACTCAAATAAAGACCTAGGAAGTACCTGATATGTTAAAAAAAAATAAATAACCCAAAACAAAAAATCCCTGTCTATGAAAGCAGATGGATTAGATGATGGTTATAAAATATGTACAGAAATGGTGCCCTAGTGACTCATTATCAGTCTCATAAGACTTTCTGTTTTGTTGTAAGGGAGTCTTGGTTCTTGTGTTCTTGCATCCTAGTGCTTGCATCCTTGTACATTTCTTACTGTCTTCTGTGTTCTTCACCTTTCCTAAGCCTCATCAACCATTTTTAATAGCTATATCAATAGCAAGCAGAGCATTTTTTGTCTAGAGACTATTGCATCCTCGGTGGAGTGTTAGCTCTCATTTTACTTTTCTTCCACTCGCTGCAGCCTTCATTATAGTTTATGCTGTCACTGACTTACTTAAATTCAGCTAACACATTCTTTATTACAAAGTCATCTTCTCCTTGTGTTCTTGCTTGGCAGCTCTCTGTCTCAGCTCTTTTGGGGCCCGTGTGACAGACTTCTCCCACTGATTATATGAAGAGCATCTGCAATGATTTTGGGGAGTCTCATCTACAATAATGTTTAGAAATAGTTCATGGGTGATATGCAATCATGTGTTTTCAATTCCTGTGTTCTGTTGCCTGTCTTGTATTAACTTCCAAGTTCAGCTTCCAAATCCTGAAAATCTAGCTGTTTAGAGTCTGTTTAGGAGAGGTCTTAGGGCAGAAAGTCTACTCCCTTTTCTGTAGTGCCTTGATTGTACCTTATATCAGAACTGTATCATCTCAGTACTTCTCTGCTCAGTGCAGTGATTCTGATACCCTGCAGTTGCAAAGAGACTCCTGTGGAGGTCTTTTCAAGAGGGAAGGAAGAAGGACAGTCCTCTAAACATTGACTAGTTCAGTTGCTGGCTTCATGACCAGTCTTGTTAGTTTAGAAATGCGTCATCAGAGGAATAGAAAATTCAAAGGGGAGAAAACACCTCGTTCCAACCTGCACAGATTGCTCATTGTGGTTGGGCTGTCCTCCCTTGGATAGGTACCTTCTGAATGATTCTATGGAGAAGAATCTATGACATGTATGACTGTGCTGAAATATATATATATCTATCTCAATCCAGGCAAAACAAATGTGTTTCATTATGGAAACTCCTAAAAAGTAACAGGATACAAGTCTGAATATGAATTACAAAATAATGAAATGCATAATAATAAAAGTTTACTGCTGTACTGCAAGGATAAGTGTGAAATAGTAACTGTAGCATATTATGGACACACTAATGTCTCTAAATACAAGCTGAAGTAGCTTTCTAATATTTATCAATGCTCATAGGTCTGTGGTAGCATTTCATAAAGCATTGTGTTGTCTTCCTAAACAGAACGTGTAACTGAGTATCTTCTGAATTTTAATTCCTCAAGGTGCAACAGTTGCTGCTGGTTTATAATTTCCTTTGTATAGGTAATCAGCAAACTGTTTCTAGATTATTGAATTTATACTTCTGATAGTTTATATTTCCAAACATAAGTCTTTCCTGAGAAGATACCAATGTGTTGTAACTGTTTTAACTGACTGTAAGTGTTGTAACTGACATTTTACTCTTCTGATTCTCTTCCCCATCATGATGATGGGAGTCAGCGAGTGGCTGTGTGGTGCTTAGTTTCTGGCTGAGGTTAAATCACAACAGAGCACATGTAGCAGGAATAAGTCAAATGTTTCAGGAGGCAGGTACAATGCAAAGCTCTCTGTACAATGTGTTAAACATTTTAATGAACTTGAATATACATTCATCTTTCCTAGCTTTTTAAGTTAAAATAGACAAATGAATGTGAAATCACCTTAAATTAATGCCTTTTTGAATATCCCTTTTCACCACTGTAATTTTTGGAGGTCACGGGCTTTAGCAAAGGAAATTCAATCCTATAAAGCATTAAAAAAAAAAAAAGGAAAGAAAAGAAAAGAAAAGAATTTTAATGACACTTCTAGGAAGGTGTGATTATTATCAAATCAAAGCCAAGTTTATCTATCAGTCCTCAGAGACAGCAGGGAGGCAAAAAATAAAGGCCCTTTCTCATAGATATAGGGCAGATTTAATTTAATTAGGAGCAGACATTCTCAGCTTGGCAGTGTGAATTAATGACTGACTGCAATGAACTGTGTTAGAGAAAGGTACTTTGCATGAATGAATAACAGAAGGCTAACCTGTGATGGTGCATTGTGCAAAAAGGACTTTTGGGTTATTTTCCAGAAGATCAAGGAAGCCAAAGCCTTTGAACACATGAAGAAAGTATTTACCTACTCCTTCATATTGGGTGTCTGGAGGGTCCACTTTAATGTAGCTTACCTAGATGGCAACTGCTCAGAGTAGCATGGGTATGGATGGAGACCCACTCTTCCCTTCCCTTTTCCTACTGCTAAATGTATGGTGTTACCACATTTTGCAGAAATGTCTGCAAGATTACACAACCTTTGCAGGAACACAAACACACTCACCTTACTCCCCACTGTCTTTTGTTGTGTTCCTATTCAGCCTAAAAATATTGCAACAAAATCCTCTATCAACATTTACATGTTAAAAATGTTTTTATAGACAAAGTTAGCAGCCCAGATAGCTTGTTGCACAAGGATATTGTAGGTACCACATTTCAATATGCTATGACATCAAACTCACTTTCAGAACCAATGTAGATCACCCCTTCTCTTCTCAAATATCTTGGGCAAAACTGTGATAGTGTGTCTAATAAAAAGTTATTTTACCACCAAAAATATTATCTCCTATTCACCTTGATACAAATAATAAAATAAATATGATGTAGCATTGCATTTCTTATTGTTGATTATTTATGCTGAAAATTCTCTCCTTCATAGATAAGCTTGATTAAATATTATTTTATCAGTGTCTCCTGTAACTTTAGAATGAGAATCATTGTGTGTTTGCACATTTTACATTTGGTGTGCAGATAATTGTCCACAAAAGTGATGATGAAAGGAGGATGCTTATTTAGTTAGACTACTTGATTAACAGTCAGAACATATTGCCTTCCACTGTCTGCTTTGTCTCAAGTTTTTAGTGTGACTTTTGTACAGTTTCTCCTGTCTGTGCATGCCATACTTTGTCCTCTAAAATGGGAAGAGCATGGCTTGATTTCTTTCACTCTTTTTCTGCCTTGCCTACTTAAAATGTGATGTCTTGCTATAACGTTTGCTGCAGTGAAGCTCCAGTGTTAGTTTCTATTGCAATGTAAATGACAAATGTTGTTTATCTGCTGTGGGAAATATGGCATAAACTAATGAATTATGTGCACTTTCAAACCACTGTACTGTAGCTACAACTATATTCTTATTTCACCTTTGTTCCCTTTTGCAAATGCTTAAAAAGGTTTACCTTGGAAATTGGCAGGATGAATAATATGAAGAATGGACTATTAGAACAGAACTGCAAATTAGGGATAGCACTAAGCATATTGAATTCTTTTCTTTCATAAGAGCACATTAGTAAAGAGTCAATTATTAACTCAGCTACTTGATTTATTCCAACATTTTGAATGTATTAGAGGTCAGTGTATTTAAGGTTTGTTTTTTTGGGTTTTTTTTTTTAATTATTATTTCAAGTGGAATGTAGGTTCTCAGAAGGTAAGTAGATTATAACAGATCCCAGCTCCTGGGCCCATGCACCGGTATGTCAGTAGGATTTATTCTAACTCATACCTTTAGAGAATAAGAATTACATGTAATTTTCTCTTTTAGTTAACGAGATTATAAGATGTTCAATAGGTATTTTCAGTGTGATTTGATAGTGAATTCCTACTGAGTGATACAGGCATTAGATTTATCAGTATGGTTTCTTAATTTCTGATCACTTAGTTTTGTACCTCTCCAATTTGAAGTCACATTCGCAGTTTAATATGCAAATTTATTATCAGGTTCAGTCACACTGCATCCCTTATGAGAATATTAAGCTACACAGGTCCAATGAAAGCTTGTTGAAAAGTTAAATGAAGGCAGAGAGTTTGCAAAATATGAATTTTATTTAAGGATAACACAGGTGAATTGTATGCCATAAACAGGAGGGGAATGAGAGATTGACACTTGCATTGTTGGGACAGCTCAATGTGTGAACGATCCTGACAGTATCTAGAACATGTTGTTATGGAATGTATTCCTTATTAAATCAGAATCAGACTTTTGTAACCTTAAAGGATTTTTAATCTTCTGACTTCATTAAGGTGTTATGATGAAGAAAAAAAATATTTATTAACTGATTTACTATTTGCTTAAAAACTGAACAGATATGATTATTTATTGAAATATCTGGAGGGTTTTTTCCTTAATTTAAGCAAAACCAGACAAAAGCAGTTGGAGAATCTATTGTATCCACACTCAGAAAATGATATGACTGTTCAGGCACAAGAGGGGATCAGATTATTGCTGTGTCTTGTTTAGGCATGAAGTGGGGAGAATGCAACAGCAGGGAAAGATTATAGTTAGGAGTTTTTTCCACCTGTAAGCGGGGAAGCAATGTTACTTTTGCTTTCCCACAAGTCTGAAATGCATGGTGTCCTTATTGCCAAACAAAGGACCAAACAAAGATGCCTTCTAACTTTCTATTATTTTTCAGTAGATAATGACCCTCTGAGTGTATGTAGAAACAGAGTTTGTAAAAGATGGCTGGGTTCCTACTTAGGCAGGTCCTTGCAGTACTGGGTATAGAGAGAAGCAGAAAACTTCTGATAAAGAGACCTGTTCTTTTTGTTTGTTTGATTTTTTTGTTGGAAAAGAAGCAGATCTTCAGGACACGAGTAGGAAATGGTTTAATATTATTTTTTTTATTCTTTATTATATTTTTTCTGGCTGTTGAATCCCTATGCAGACTTTGGCATAGTGACTTTTATAATCTGAGCCACTCCTCCCAGTGCAATTTTTAGTTTTTATTCTGACAATTCATAAGTGATTTTTTTGAAGTAAATATAGACCTGCAACATAGCGAGTCTTTTTTTATCTTCCATGAAGACAAAATATCCAATATTAAAGTAAGAATCTGGCTTATCTATTTTCTTGAATCAGAACCTGAATTCAAGAGAAAAGTAAGTGAATTACTGCAAATGTATTGTAGAAAACAAATTTCTCATGATAGATTTCATTGAATCCATTCTCTGGAGGCAGCAGTACCAAACTGTCTCAACTGAGGAAGAAATTAGGTCTTCCTTTGGAATTTCTGATTATACCTTTGCAATTTAACTTTAGCCCTAGAATTGAATTGCATGGAATCTAGGAATATCAAAAATCCACCTTCCTTATGAAATTATCATTATCCTACAGTTATTTGAGATAGTGTACTTTTCTGTACCAAGAATTCTCTTCAGGGAAAAAAATCTATTGATTCTGACACAATAGGTAGGTCTCTCATTATGTTGGATTCAAGCCCTACTAAAACTGCAGGCTAGAGCTTCATCTAATGCTATCTAGTATTAACTTCAAAGGAGAAAGAAATCTTAAATTGCATCAGGTAAGGATATTTCTTCAGGGTAAGAGTAGTATTTTATAAACATCCAAGACACTTCAATTTAAATATTGTAATATGTTGTAAATGGAAATTTCATCCTGTATGTGGGATCTGCAAGGGAAAATGCAGGTTGACAATTTTACAAATAATTTAGGTAATTATTTATTGCTGGAGAAGTTAATGTCAAGATTGTTTGGTGAATAAAGTGGTTTCTTGTGTTGTTAGCAGCTTGCATCACAGTTGTTAGCTCAAGCAAGTGCTGGGGTAATGGTGGTGTTTTTAATATCAATACATATTATTTATTGAGACTGTCACTGCAAGTGATGCATAACAAATATAAGCCAAGGCAGGTTTTCCCTTGTAAGACTTGGATAACTCATTAGAAAAATCCTGCCTGAGCCAGAAACTCAAAAAGAGAAAGGGAAAGGGAACCAGAGAGGGCAGACATAGTTGATAAAATTGTTTATTCTGAGTCTAACTAACATATATGGACATGTAAAGTTCTATCTGGGCCGGAATGGGGGCTGATATCATCACAGGTGATGAATACGAGAGATAAAGGAACAAAGATGATAAACCAGGGTAGTGATGCTTCTTCCCTGTGTCCTGAATTGACTGATGTGATACAGTATGATTTCCTCATTAGCTATAAATAAAAAAAAAAGTGTTGCTTCAGTTTATAGGAACAGAAAAAAAAACAAAACCTACCACTGGTGTCTGATGGAAAAAAGAATTAGAATCATAATTCATCTGCATATTGTTGGTGATTTAGCTTTTTTATTGCTCTATTTCCTACAGATAATATTCAGACTGAATTCTTGGATTCATCAGCTGAAAGCTTTTGGGAACGAAGTTCCCCAGAAGCATTGTTTGGAGTAATTATCAGAGTCTATTATCAGAGCTTTTTCATAAAGAATTCCTATGCCCCATATTATTTTGAGTTGTTTTTTATAGAGAAATTATTCTTGAAAAAGATGGAGAAATTAAAATATTATTCTTATTATGAAATAATTTTTGAATGATAGTGACTTTATTCACAGAATCACAGGATGCTAGGGGTTGGAAGGGACCTTTGGAGATTGAGTGCAACCCTTCTGCCAGGGCAGGGTCACCCACAGTAGGCCACACAGAAACATATCCAGTCGGGTTTTGAAAGTCTCCAGAGAGGGAAAATCCACAACCTTCCTGGACAGCCTGTTCCAGCCTCTGTCATCCTCACAGGAAATAATTTTTCCCTGATGTTTGGATGGAACCTCCTGTGTTCCAGTTTGTGCCTCTTGCCCCTCATCCTATCACTGGGCACTAGTGAAAAGAGCCTGGCCCCTTCTACTCGACACCCACCCTTCAGATATTTGTAAACATTAATAAGATCCCCTCTCAGTCTTCTCCAGACTAAACAGCCCCAGGTCTCTCAGTCTTTCCTCTTAAGAGAGATGTTCCAGTCCCTTAATCATCCTCATAGCCCTCCATTGGACTCTCTCCAGTAGTACCTTGCCTCTCTGGAACTGGGGAGTCCAGTACTCCAGATGTGGCCTTACCATGGAAGAATATTAGATAGATTTAATGCAAATTCAACCAAATTATTTCCGAACTTGTATGAGCCCATAATGCTAGGTATGTACAATTTTTAAATTATATTGCTTGTCATATTCCCTATGAAGAGAAATCTTATGTATAGAGGTAAGACAGGCCATTAAAACATCTGTAATTATTATAAAAGTTTTCATCTATTACCCTGGGGGAAAAAAACAAACAAACAAACAGTAATTTATAATAGAATTGCTTACAACTATGTAGTGGTCTGAAAATTTTCACTATTGGACTCCATTTCCCACACAGAGGTGGGGAGAAGCTGCCAGAATGTATGATGCTTAGAGAAAGCAGATTTTTAAAAGGAGGGCTGGCCGCAGCATATTTGAAGGCGATTGTGAATTTCTTTTCAAAGGGCCCCAGGGAAGCTCGCAAAGGACTTTAAATAATTCACATGGCAAAAATGCATTCACAGAGTTTAAAGTCAATAAAGCTTCTAGCTCTTTATAGTACTTTATGACTGACTTCTAGTATACTAATTCAAGCTCTAAGAGGCAAAGACACCATATTCTCAATCTGCTGGGGTGCAAATGTGAGATACCATATGGAACTTAGGCCCAAGAGGGAGGACGCAAAAGACCCGCAGTCAGAGAGCTTAAATAAGAAGTGGCATTGGTTTCTTTAGCATAAATAACACTTTTGCTACCCTGCATTTCATGAGCCTACATTTCTGATGTGAATAATTTTGAGTAGAAAAAGTGTGATAGAGTAGAAATCTGTGTGGGTTGGAAGATAAATTTAGGTCTGTAATGAGGGACAGTTTGAATTATGTGCCCTGTGTATCAGCTGTTAAAGACATTTTTCTTTGCTTCTCAAAATGCAGAAGTTTCAAAATGTTTTCCATCCAATGTTATTTCTTTCACTCTCTATGGATGTTCTGGGTTTCTTTAAAAGAAAAAATAGGAAAATAACATAAAAAGCTTTCAGCAGAGCCCATGACTGTTTTCCTACAATCTATACACAAGGGAAATGAAATCCAGCTCTGACCAAGCAGTTATTTTATATTAAAAATATAACACTTCAGCAGATGCAAAGAATGTGCAAGATGAATTTGGTAACATAATTGAAAACAATTACTCTTGGTTTGGGTTAAATTAATATCCAGTTTTGTTGTTTTTAACAAGCTTTTTCAATTTCACTAAGAAAAAGTGCCACTTTCTGACTAATGTGAAATCTAGTCGGAAATATGGTGCCTCTTTATCCGTGGTTTTCACCATTCTATCTGTACAATCCAGAGGAGTTAGAAACACTGGATCTTTGAACATAGATGTAAGGTTTTTATGCTGCTACTGTTGATGTCAATGATCCAGTTACCACCAAATTTTAGGAGGAAAGAGCAAACCCTGAGACAGCACCAAGAGTTACAATGTGGAAAATGTGATCATTGTTCCTCATTTAGGTTAATTCTTTCTGTTAGAGAATTTCTTAACAGATTGTACTTGTTCAAATATGAGTGGTTATTCCACACTCATAGGATTCAGATGAGGAAGAAAAAAAAAAAAAATGGTGGCATGGTTAAATAAATAAAGGCCTCCAAGAAAGCAAGGTGTAATAAACTTTATATGTAGTTTGGGACAAAATAACTCCTCTACCTCAATATCCAATTCTCTAACAAGAAGTTTATAATTATTCCACTTGCAGGGGTGACTGGCTCAGGTTAACTGAAATTTTCGGGAGTGCAAATGTCTGAGCTGAATCTTGTGCAACTCTTGCTTGTAAAGTCCCAGGCATATATGTGATACAATGATCTCAGTTGTCTAAGCAATATTTGTAAATAACTTTGAGAAGAGTGTTAAAATTACTAATCTTTCAGAAATTTTCCCTTTGTTTCTCTAAACCTTTTCTATTGCCTCCCACCTCTACATCTGTTAGCTTTTACAATTAATCTGTAGTGTTCTGCAAAAACTGTGATTTGACCCACACCTTTCTTGGTTTGAGTCCTGGTCCTGAAAAGGCAATATCTTCTAGGCAGAAACTATAGAGAAATTCCATTTTAAAGGAATTCCCTCTTGTGCTATAGAGAAATTCCCATTTAAAGGCTGTCAGTGCTGTTTCTTAAGCAGATGGGAATATTTGTTATTAAGTTAACAAGGGAATAATAAGCTCAAACCTGAGATGTCCAGTATAGAATCCAGTGTTCTGATATCCCAGAAAAAGACACAAGCATTTCACATTAGGCAGATGTGTAATAATCTGTTATTTTACATTATGTCTTCTGCTAATCTCTAATATTCATAGGCTGTATTAAAACTAAAGGATGGTGCTTAATAACCTGTCAAAATTTATTAGCATTAACTACTACAGCTCTACCTATTTTTTGTAGTCTTTCTGATGTCCACTCATTCTTTCAGTCTATTAAACTTTGTGATCTGGAAGTGGTTTTTGTGTGGCTGTCAGTAATGCTGTGAAATTGGATGCTCTGTGATGATTAGAGCTGAAGTGTGTTGCTTTTTGTGCTCATAGAAAGTGCCATACTTTATCTTTCAAGTGACTGTTATCTACTAACCTTGTGTCCTACATACTGGTCCACACTGACATGGAGGATACAGAAAGGAAATTACACAAGGAGTGTAATATCTTTTAACTTCCCATTCAACAGTGCCAGAAAGATGTTAGAAGCAAAAGAATTATGAACGCCAGATGTCCCACAATCTTGTTCTTTTTCTGTCTTTAAACTTTGGGTTGAATTTAACATAGATGGGTCAGGTCATCAACTCAGCTGCCAATACAGAGTATGAAAGCTGGGAGATGGTATATTCAGAAGTTGTCACTGGATTTTAAATAATTCTCTGCCTGTTTGGCAGGTGAATTCAGAAAGCTCTGTCCATTCATCCACCCTCCCACCCATCGATTCAGATTTCCTTATGGTGTCAGCAGATGCTGAAGTGAGTCACAGCCTGTTTCCCCCTGCAAAGGCATAGTTGTGTTAATGAAGGATATGCAGAGAGGGCTCTTGGATGACATAGGCAAAACAGCCCAACTCCAAACAGAATAAAGTGCAGATATGACTAAGAGAGTACTCAGAACTGGCAATTGTCACAAAGGAGAGAACACTAAGAGAAGTGGAGAGGATTTGGTGAAAAGCTGGGAGGATATCAAGTCAGCTTGTTCTTTTTCGGGAATGAAGGCAAATGCCATGACTCAGGGATCAGCGAGACTGTAGGACTGAAAACTGAGGCCACCTTTGGCTCCATCTGTATTGGACACAGTGATGCAGCATCTGGCACCATTCCTCACAGTCTGGAAAGCGTAAATGATCTGGGTAGAAAGATGAAAGTGAAAATTATCCAGGCTATCCATGAATTTCCCTGAAAACCTACTATTCTGCTGTACAGGGAGGGAAGGAGACAGATAAAGGAATACTGGGTGAAGAATAGAGAGAGTAGGTTGTATAAATGCGGCATCCTTCATCTAAATCTTTTTATAGTCAAGAGAACTTAAAGAAAATGAGAGAAGGCTAAAAATGGACCAGTCATGTCTGAATACTCAGGCATGAAATCTGAAATGGAAATCCTTTATGTCTGACAAACTCATACCCCAACTTGCCTATTAAGAACAAGTACATATACACTGTTGCCAACACTGGAAATGTGATGGAGCTGGTGATCCTCAAGAATCGGAATGCAAGGAGGATTGCTTAGGTCAGTATCAGGTGCTCATAATTGGAGACTACTGAGAGTTACAGGACTCTAAATACTAATTCATTGAAGTTGTATGAAATGGAATTGCTGGGCAGGAATTTATTATAGACTACCTAATCTCTCTAAAGAATGACCTAAACTACATCAAAAATTGTGTTACACTGAGCAATTTTAGCTGAGAAATACTAATTAGACACTGCAACAAAACCCACTTAATTCTAAAAACATTAGAAATACAGCAAAGACCTGTAGCAAACAATAATCTTTATAACCCCAGTAAAAAGTTAATCACTGATTTAAAATACAACAGCTCTGCATCTAACCTGTGATTATTGCCTTGTCAGGCTTGTTCTGTGCAAAGCACTTGTGGTCAACAAAATGTGGGAATGCTACAAATTAAATCAAAGGAAGGCTGTAAATACAACAGGCATTAGCATCTAAAAACTATGAAGCAGGACATCTTAAAAACAGATTTGCCTTACCCCAAGTCTGGGGATAGTAGGAAGGGGAGGGCTACTGGCGCTTGTTTAGAAAGTAGAGAGGAGACAACTGCTGATGCAGAAGGTGAGGCAGCAGCTTTATGTCAAATGCAAATGGACTGCAAAACATGATCTCAAGTGCAGAGACAGACTGTTCTGTTTAGGAAGTGGTGCCCTGGCAGTGGGGTTGGACTCAAAGATCTCCAAGGTCCCTCCCAAACCCTGACATCCTGTGATCCTGTGGTAGCCTACCTGTCCTGGTGTAGCTTGAGAGGTGGAAGTGGGAAAACAGATGTCACTGATTAAATACATAAAGTGGATAGCTGCTCATTAATGATGGAAGTGTATACTGGCACCACCCTAAATAGTGTGAGGAAGAAAAATAGGCTGTTGCTATCATGTCATGTTCCAGCTGCAAGCTGTATATCCCTGCTGCAAAAGATGATCGAGTTTGCTCTGGTCTTGTGGATGGACCTGAAAACCTGTGAAACTGTAATGCATTAGCAAACCATGGTAACTTATAAGTATTAAAGAGTAGCCAAGGGATACTTTGAATTGTGAATGTTTGTTTGCAACCAAGTTTGGATTACAAAGTTTTGAAGATTACCGATTTCAATATTGAAAACTCCTAAAACAAATTAAGTGGGGAATATATTGCATCAATCAGTTGGTTTATTCTAGATAAAGTAAGATGACTAGTAAAGTATAGAAGCAGACTCCAGCAGCAAAGAGCTAGAGAAAAAAGCACCCATAAGGTTAAAGTCAGAATAGCTTCAAAGACAGAAGTTTTTTTTAAACAAGAATATATTTTATTTGACAGAATTTCAGGTCTAGCTGAAAAGGTCTGTTTGCGATAGAGAAACTTTGGTTTTGTCTAAAGCATTGTATGATTAAAGTATGATTGTCTGACATTTGAATATAAGAAACTTTCTGTAAATAGAATGAACAAAGAACATTAGTGGATTAATAACTTTGTAACAGACAGACCTCAAACATTATTCCTTACCATGCATAAATAACAACCTACATACCAAAATAAAAAGGGAAAAAAAGAACAGAAAAACCAAGAAAGCCTGTATGTCATAAAAGGAGAAATAATGCTGACTTTCAGAAAAATCAAACAGGAGGTACTAAGTGTAGCTAAATCCTGTATGAGAGGTTTTTGGCTGGAAGATGAGCTTGACACATATCTACTTCTTAATGGAAATTGTATTTATACTCCTTCAATCCCTTCAGGTGTTCTGGTAGACTTACTCCAATTATTCTACCATTATAATAAAATTGGTGAAATCCTATTGTGTCCAATCTTTCTTGCTGAGAGATGCAGAATGGAATGGTTATTGCTGAACGGCAAGCTACTAACTGGATCTTTATTATAGTTGGAAGGAATAGTTTTTTCTGTCTTTCTGTATTTGTCCATTAGGCTGAGAGGTTCAAAGGAATATGACAGTTAGCTATTCAGCTTGCAAACCTGTGGGAGTGAAATGGGATCATTTATGCTTTTAAAGATTTGTCATTTTAGGATATCTAAATGGATATCCCAATGGGAACATTGTTACTAAGGTATCTGGAAAAGACAAGAACCTCTAAGATGTTTTACAGTTATAACCTGCCAGTGCCACTTTTAATTGCTACTGTTCGGTCTTTTGCTGAAGCTCATCCAGTCACACCACATCCAAATCTATGAATATGGCTATTCTTTAATCCTGTGCATTTGCTCAAAGCATCTAATAAAGCAATGCTGCTCTCATGCGGGAACAAATCTGAAGCACCTTTATTGATTGCAAGTGCTCCAAATTTAAACTTGGACAACTGATTCTCATTTCACTGATACTAGAACAATACAGGCCAAATTATAATTTTAAATTCTCTAGGTATGAAGGATTTTTTCTTTTTTTTTCTGTATGATTTCAGTGATGGTGATTCACTTTGTACAGCAGGTAACAGGTATCAATACTAGAACAGAACCAGTAAAAATCAGTGGAGCTTTGATTTCAAACCAGCATCAGGCACTGATACTGTCAGGCCTGTGAATGCAGAAGCTATAACAGAAAGAAAGGAAAGGAAAGGAAAGGAAAGGAAAGGAAAGGAAAGGAAAGGAAAGGAAAGGAAAGGAAAGGAAAGAAAAGAAAAGAAAAGAAAAGAAAAGAAAAGAAAAGAAAAGAAAAGAAAAGAAAAGAAAAGAAAAGAAAGCTTCTTAAAAGCCTCAAATATTGATATTTATTAACGAAACGGAAGAGGGGGAAGCTTCAATTTCACCTGATTTTGCCAATATCTTTGAGCTTAATTCAGTGCTTAACTCAATTTCTTTGACAGTGAAATCCTGTAGAAAATAATGAAACTGCAACAGGTAAAATTAGAGGTGTGGAGCAATCAGTTTTTATCCTCCTCCTCTTTCCAAATGACCAGTGCCAACCTACTGCAAATGTCTTTGTTGCTCAGTGCAGTATGCTAATTAAGGACTGACTTATCTTTTTCTAACTATTTCTTTAGTCAAACATTCAAAACACTGCTAATTAGTCTGGCTATATAAAAACAACAGTCTCCAACTGGTTTAGTTACAGCTCCATTTACTCTCTACAAGTTCCCCTTGTTGCCTTGGTTTTAGTGTCCATGTGCGTATGTGTGTTTTTGTTTCCAAATAATTCTAATGGCAGAAATGTTCAGTCCACTAATTCCCAGAGAAGATTATTTCCTTTCCTTAGTGTACACAGCTCTGTATGTACTGCCCAAGCATGGGACCATGTCTGTGTGGCTGTATATACATTTAAGGGGATGTTTAACTTTCTGGTTTGGTTTGGTTTTTTCTTAAAGGACCTGAAGTTATCTCTTTTAGTGATACCATACTGGTTTAGTTTTTAATTTAGCTTCTTGCCAGAAGCAGTTCAGGGCTGGAAGCTGTTTCTGAATACTTCCCTGAGCATTCTGACTCTTTTCAACAGCCATGGGTAAGTGTAAGGACTGAACATACTGAAGCAAGATCTCTTCCTCATTTTTGATCATCCTAGGGCTGGGGTGATAGTAAGAGCCTTGATTTATTTATCCTTCTAAAGAAAATTAAGTGGTGGACGTGCCTGGCCCAGGTATACAGCTGATGAGTGTGGTAGAGGCAAAGATGCTCTCTGAGAATGGAGCTTCAGGTCTCCTGGTGTCAGAGTTAGACTGGGCTACAACTGGGGAACGGAAGAGGAAAATTAGAGAAAACTAAGACAGTAGAAGGTGCACAAAGGACAGAAAGAGAACATGAAAAGCAAGAAGAATTGGTTTGCCTGTAAGCTCAGCCAACCTCTGGAGATAACTTTCCATTGATGTCTCCATTGACATATCTACACTGACAGTCAGGCTCCCAGGTTATACAGTTCAAGTTGGTGCCTCAGGCAGATGGACCATGGCCATTTGACTTTCTAGATGAAACTCTCTCCTAATGTCTCTGTTGCCTTCCACATCAGTAACTAGGAGGCAGAAGGAATTTGAACTCTCCTCTCCCTGAATAAGGGGAACTGAAATGCAGGTGCAGCAGCCGAAAAAAAGAGTATGGTGAGGGCAGCTGAAAGTCTGGGCTAATTGCACCATATTTCCATCTGAAGTTGCCCAAAAGCCATGCTGCCTTTTGAGGTTCAGTATCTTTTAAGGATTAGTATCTTTTTAGGATACTGGTGATAAATTCAAGAGATTTGGCAAAGTGGCTGTAGTGTCTCATACTGCATAAACACCCCCACCACCACCCCCCAAGCCTTCCCCAACCTAACAATATTCTATATTGCAATCATTTAACATTTCAGGGTTATTTCTAATGGAGGTTTGGCAGTCAGGATTTGGTAGCCCACAAGCCTTTCATTGTTAAATTTTATACTACTGGGTGTATTTTTCACTGTAAAACGTAACATTCCTTCATATTTTCCTTCACATTTGCTGCCTGAACTTGACATTTTGTTTGAACTTTGCTTTTTTCACTCCAGTTCTCTCTACAAATAAACTAGTTCAGAACATTTTAAATGTTATTATTATTCACTGTATGTCAGGTGCTATATTAACTCTAGCTCCTGGCACCATCCTGCTTTTATAGAGGCCTTTTTGTCACCTATCTAACACTGCAGCTTAATTGGTTTCCAGCTCACTGCACATCTCTCTCCTACTCACATGCACACACAGAGGCACGGACACACACACAGCACTTTCCTCCCTACTCAGGATGCAGACTGAATGTAAGAAATCAAAGCCTGCAGCAAGGCTGAGCCTGTTAGAACCAGCGGGCCTGGTACTGATGGGTATATTGATTTTCTACAACTTCCAGGGAGGTAACAACAAACATTTTATCATTGACTGTACTGTATGTTCTTCTTAAGTCACTTCTGCACACTGCAGTCCAGAATAGGCTCTTTGCACAGCGTGGTACTGCATACTGTGTTTTCATTTTCGAAGTTCAGTATCTCACCTGAAGTCTGAAGAATAATGTCTGCTTCTGCTGGAAATACAACAGAGAGTTTGTAAAACACATTTTTCACGGTTCTTACTTGGAATCCACTGTTGTACTACATGTTTTTATTTATAATCTTTATTGTATTTATCCTCAGAATTTATGTGACATATGACATCACCATTATTCTCCAGTTTAGAGTTAAAAAACAAAGGCCTGTACCTTTGAAGTTACAGAAGCATATAATTCTAGAGGGAAAGCCCATTTAGTTTTAAACTTTGAGATTTGGGATTAAATTATGTGTTCAAGGGCAAAATAGTAGTCTGTAGCTATAAGCTTAAAGCTATAGCTAACAAGTGTTTTCTGCCTTGTCAGTGTCTTAAATCATAGAATCATAGAAGTATAGAATTTAAATTTCTACAGAACTGATAGTTTTTTTTTAAAATTACCTTTACATAATTTGTCAGTAGACTGCTAAATTTTCTCAAATATGTTGAGTTCTCACTCTGTTATTGTTGAAATGTTTTTTAATATTATAAGTAAGGAATTTGGGAGCAGAGGCTATGGGAAGGCTGTTTTGTTCCTTTGCAGTACAATCATTTTGCCTAAGCCCCTGCAGTGTCTCTCATTCTTCTCCTCTGTGTAATCACTTCTAGAGTTTGCACAACTCGGCACTTCCCTCTCTTGTTGCTCATCTTATCTTATACTTATGTGTCCTGGGGCTCAAACTGTGACTAATCAATCCATAGTGAGATTTCTGTATTATTCTGCAGGCCCTGGGCACTGGTCTATCATAGCTCCAGACATGCTACTCCCTTTGTGAAGCCATAACTGAGGGATATTCACAGGTGATTGATCCTGCCTGGGTCTGAGCACTTCAAGGTTACTCCTACATGCTTTCACTCCTTTCTTTCCGAGTTATGGCTTTTTTCTTTCTAAACCAATAAATCACATCTGGAGCATTTTGGTTTTTTCTCAGTACTATTCCTCTATCATCTTGGCTCACAGAGTACCTTTGATTTAGTGGAAGTGCAAGAATTTTTTATGGTACTTGGAGATATGCTAGTCACAGTTTTGCTGGCAGCACACCTCCCAGACCAGACAGCTTAACGTCTGGGGTTTGGGCTGGGGAGCAATGTACCACTTCTCCAAACTTTAGCATGAGCTCAGCACCTTTATTCCTTTGAAAAAGGTAAAACCAACAGCTGTTAAATCACAATGGTGTATCACAATAATCACAGGACTAAAAAACACACACTACTCTTTCTTGTCTATTTTGCATGGTTTTGAATCCTGTTCTTGCTCTACCTCAAAATGGTATTGATGTTCTTAATGCTCCTTGGATCCCGTACCTTTTCTTACATGCTAGCAAAAAACCAGATTATAGGGATCTGGGTTTTTTGTTGTTTTGTTGGGAATTTTTTATATGTATGTAATACTGGTAGTTAATTAGGAAGATGATCTAGATTGACCAGAAGCTGCAGGACAGGTAGACTTTTTCTTCCTGTGTATTTCTTGTGCAGATATGTGGAATTTCCATCTGCTGCTTTCACATTTGGTTTAGCAAATTGCGAATACTAAGGCCTAACCTTCAGTCCTTGAGAAGGCTGGAACAGCACTCACAGTCATCTTTTATGGGACAACTGAATGGGTGATATGAAGTCAGTAATGATTAGATATTGGCCTATATCTGCAATGAATACGCACAAAGGCAAGGAAAAGTAAAAGTCTCAAGTTCTCATATTTATGTCCAGGTTTTTTTCTGCTGGAGAGCAAAACATTTCTGCAGATGTACGTAGAGAAGAAATGGCACCATGCATATAGCAAATAATTCTTCTTCCTCCTGGAGAGTAATTCTGGTCATTTTGCAGGGGGAAGATGATTGGACTCAGTAGTGCAGAAGTTTGGAGACATCCTTCTAATTTTATATAACTTAAACATTCAGGGTCCTGATTTCTTCCATGCAGGGGCAGTCACAAGATGGCTGATTCAGGAAAGTGATGATCTAATCTAGCTAATCACTGGAATCCAGTCAAAGGATGTGTGGGTTAAAGGAGGACAACTGTTTCTGCCAAGTACTTGATCAGGAAACAGTAACAATTAGAAATGAATGCTCTACTTTCACAAGCCAAATACTGGCATATTTATTACTTTCAAAAAAATTATTATGAAAAAGCTGCAATAGTTGCTATTAATTATTCCATTAAAAGTAATGGGACATGATACCTATTAATGTAATAATGAGTTTTAGTGTCAGAGAATCCATCCATATTTCTTTTGTGTATTGAAGTCCACAACCTTGTTTAGTGGTAGTCTGGGCTGGAAATGAAATCCTTTGCCAGAAGACAAATTCACTCTGAGAGGTGACTGCATTAGCCCTGATTTATTTTAATAAACACATGGAACAATAGCTGAGAACAAACTTTTTTTTTTTTTTTTTTTTTTTTTTTCTTTTTTTTCTTTTTTTTTTTCCTTTTTTTTTTTTTTTTTTTTTT
>JANHGN010016645.1:0-10264 GCA_024605025.1 Megaceryle maxima
GGCAGGGCAGACTCAACTTTGAAAATCCTGGGGGGGGGGGGGAAATCTAAACCAGAAAAGGCAAAAAAAACACTCAGCAAAATCCTGTACCAGCCAAGGCCAGATTGGCCAACTGGACTGGGAAAAGGCAGAAAACCAGAGTGTGACTGTAAATCAGAAATCAAACAGTGTTGTGCAATTGAAGCAAGGTGAGTCTGGCCTGAGTTTAGCCTTCTGGGTGGTGGTAAGAAGGTGCTGAGATGGTGTCTAAGCTGGACATGGTGTTGTGGTGTGCTGGGGTTATGACGTGGCCATGCTACAGACCTTTAAGATCAAGTCCATCCATTATCTAACTCCACCTGGGCCACTGCTACACCATATCCTTGAGCACCATATCTTGATGGATATTAAATACATCCAGGCATGGTGATTCAACCACTTCACTGGGCAGCCTTTTCTAGTCTTTGGTAACTCTTTTGGTAGAGAAGTTTTTCCTCATGTCCAACCACAACCTCCCCTGGAGTAACTTGAGGCCATTTCTTCCCCTGTCAGTTGTGACTTGTGAGAAGAGACCAGCAGCCACCTCTCTACCTCCTTTCAGGAGGATGGCATTGCCCTGGAAATGGTGAGAAAGCCCTGCTCTGGAGGCTGCTTTATGAATGTCTGCTGGTGGCAATAGGACATCTGGAAACCGCGTGAAGGCTGCAGATGGTAGAAATGTGGTACGTGGGAAGCATGTGAATTGCTCAGTAAGCCTCTAGGAACTGGTGATGGAAACTCCTACGTGGTAGAGATCTTCCTTGGGTGTCTCAGGAAAGAGTTTATCATCACAGTGCAAGCCAGAGCTTAAACTCCTGCAAAAAATATCGATGTTATTTCTGGGTAGGGAGACTGAGTCACCTTTCAATTTTAGGTAAATCTGATGGACAGTTTGTGCGACAGAGGAGTAAGAGTAGGATAGGTCATGTAATGCAATTCCTTACAGCAGGTACAGCTGTCCCATCAAGTCCTGTTGACAAAGTGATCTCACCTTGAATTTAGAAGCTATTTTGCTACTGGAAAATTGTTGTAGAAATGCGATTCCTTTCTCAGAATATTAGGAGTTATGTGAGCTGACATCATCTGAGGGGTTTTTTTCCTCATCTTCTCCTTGTCTTTAGACAGCCATGGAGGAAAAGATAAATTCTGTAACTTAAAATTATATTGTTGGGATTTTTTTCCCCTCAATTATTATTTCCTGATTAAGGTTGCATCATTTATAAAGGTTTAAATCTCCTAAATTCATCCAGTATTGGCAGTCTACCACAAATTCAGTTCTTAATATGAATTGTGCTGTGAACTCAGGATGTTCTGTGCTTTAGTCCTGGTATTTGTTTAAATTTCTTTCATTTTTCCTTTGCACTAGTTGTTCTAGTAGAATCTGTTTGTGGGAAGGAGCTCTTCCAGAAGCCTTCATTGGATGTTTCAAGAGAGGAGGGTTGCTCGTGCAGGGACAGCAAGTGTGTGATAACACTCAAGGACCTCTGACATGAGGCCCGTTAACTTCCTAAGAGTCCTGCACTTTTTTTTTATTGTAATGTAAAAAAAAGTTTGTTTTTTTTTAGGAAGAAAGGATTACATGGTGGAGGAAAAGGAGACATGGAGAGGATTAAAATGGATATTGAAACTGGTTTGTGTGGTGTTTTTGATCAGTTGATTTAAGGGGGGGAAAAAAGTAAGCTTAAAATCATTCAGGGAAACTGCTGCTTTTTGTACCCAAGTCTTATTTTCAGACATGTTATCCATTAGCAATAAAAGGCATCTACGTGTTAGCTACAAACATTGTTGGGGCAAATGCACATCTGGCAAGGCGTGTTCAAGCCCTGTCCTGTCTGACTGACCTGTGTGGCTGGCCTGAATGTCAGAAGTGGATTACATTATGCTGGGACCACTTCTGCCTTGGGAGGTACAGTTATAGACTGCAGCTGGGGCTCCACTTCACTTTTAGAAGCCCACATTTTATATCTGATAGTGTCTAGAGAAAAACCTATTCTTTTAGGCAGTACTTATGTATGAAAAAATTAAAGAGCATATGGAAGCTGACACTTAAGTACTAAGCAGGTGGTAGTTTTGCCATGGGACGTTCGTAGATGGCTTCTCCTAGAACTTCTGGTTAAGCATTCATTTTGTGTATCAAAAAAGCACTTTTTTTTCCTTGAAGGAGATTGTTGGCCAAAATGATGAATTCATACAAACCCAAAATTTGCTGCCTTCATCTTGTGACTCAAGGTAAAGTATCACTTTGACAGGTTTAAAGTAGCGTGTGCTGATGTACAGATGGACAGTGCTGCTGACAGATGATGTATAGTATCGGTGTGTATCAATCAATGAAAAGTTAAAACACATTAAATCTATTTCTTAACTTTGCAACAGAGGTTTTGCAGTGCACCGTGTACACTGAGTGACGATTGTAACAAGAATATTCTGGGAATCTACTTGGGCTTGTAAGGAAATCGCAGGGTGCTGTGGTGACATGTGTTAGTCTCTGGGCCCATCTAAGCTGTTTGAAAAGCACCAGGTAACTCCTGGTTATAAACAGCAGGAACTGTGTTTTGTTATCCTTGAGACCACACAAATACACCGAGGCTGTAGCTTATCTCTACTGCAACTTTACCTCTCTGCACACTGGATGTCATGCTTATTTTAACTTGATGTTCTTCCACTTCTCTCAATAGGCAGAGTTGGACAAAAACGATCCAGGGGAGATGTGGACCCTGTATACTGGGTTGAAGCTTACTGTTGAGGCGTGGGCTCTTTCCAGTCGTGTTTCATATGGCTTACTCAAAAGTAGCCCTTACCCACCTAGCAGTCTACTGCAGAAAATTCTTGTTTACTTTTGGAGTAGTCAAAAGTTTGGCTAACAAAATAACCTCTTCAGATTACCTTGCTGATGTGATACAATCATTCTACTTGGAGATGGAGAAAAAGCTTTTATGTTTGAAATGAAATGCCTTTCCCAGACTGCAACTTGAAGGGACACTGACAATGTAAGTCATGGTTAACAAGGCTGCCACAGGCACTGACAAGAGTTTGTTGTTTCTTAAAACAAGTCTATATGACATGGCTAATAATATTAGAAGGGATGCAAGTTGCTTGATTTGTCCATGGGCAAGGGGCTGTCAAAGAAATTACTCCTTTACAGTAAGCCATGTACAGATTTAAAAGCTCCAGACTCCTTCCAGGTACCCACAAGCAACTTTAATGGTGTTGAAGAGGAAGGCACTCCAAGTTCTTCCAGTGTCATAGGATAGAATCTAGCTATGTCTTGAATTAAAATGTAGGAGGTTTAGGAACAGATGTATATAAAGTGTCTGTAAATACATTAAGGCTCAGAATTAAATGGATGCAGTATTTTAACCATGGAAATGGTAAGTATTTGGAACGGTCTTTCTGAAGTGACATCAGGCTTCGTAGAGCTCATCCAGTAACTCCTCCTTTTTTTCCACGAACTTCAGTGTTTGGTTAACCTGGCTTGTTGTTTTCAAAGAGCAGGATAAGTAATAATAAATAATTATAGTAATAAATATTTATGAACTAGCACATTCCTTGTTAATTACATGTCCACTCTTTGAAAGCTGAGATAAAAGCAAACCTCTAGTGATTTAGGAAATAAGGATGCCCTAAATTTATTTGGTCCCCCAGTTTTCTGTACTTACAGAAGTCTGCGTATTGACAGACTCGAGTTGTCCTCAGTACACGTAACAAAAACCTGCGGTGCCAAAAAGTTTTATTCGTTTGCATGAGTCTCTCACAGAAGTGAGAAAGTTAGTGCTGAATTTGCACCTAGAAAAATCAGGTAAGTTAGTTGAAGAGGGGAAAGTACATGTTAAGGCAGTCATGACAGAGCCTTTTTAGTTACAGCTTTACAAATCCCTTGTAAACATGTCCCCTCTCCCTGCTCTGCAAAGCAAACCTCAAAAAAAAGCCCAACCTTTTTGGAGACTCTCTGGTCCTTAGATAATTCCAAGAGCTTGAAGCTGTTCTTGGATTAGAGGATCTTCCTGGGAAATTGATGGTGATAGGGAGTTTGTTTATGTGCAAGAGTGGATTGCATGCCTGTGGTTTTGTGACTGCTTTGTTCCAAAATGATGTGCTTAAAAATAAATAAGGTATGTAATCCACTTCACTTAGTTTTCTTCCAGTGGGAAGCTGACCTGCAGGCCTCAGATTTTTCCTATGCCTTGGTCAAGGGACAAACAAGCTTAAGTTCACAGAAAGAGCTATTTTTATTACTGCTCTGTCTAAAATAGAACAATGTATGGGGTTTTATTTGATCAGGAGTTTCAGTCTCGCCAAGCTGCCATTATGGCTTTCTGTGAAAGCCTGTAAAAATAAAAATATCTTAGTCAAAAATAACCCTCCCTCATTCTAACACCGTGGAGCATCTCAGTACATATTTGGCACATCCTCTGAGGCTCTATCAACAACAATCTGAAATAGGCCAGTGAAAAAGGCGAATCATAAAAACAAGTGGTGTTTAGTGTCTTGTCCTGTATCCTCTGAGGCTTCTGATACATATGAAGTATCATCTACAGTGCTCAGAGGATAAAATAGTGGGTGTTGGAGGTTGTGCAGCAATTGGCCAGGTCATAGTCAGTTCTGCAAAAGAAGTGCATTGAATCCTCATTCCGTTAAACATTTGCACAAAACCTGACAACAAAGAACAGCTTCTTGGTTGTTTTTCAGACATGTTTCTTTTGATACACATCAGTAAAAGGTTTACATATAGGACATGTGATAGAAGACCATTTTGCAATCTCTTGGGGTGAATATGCGTAACTTCAGCAAAATGACCAAGGTGCATGCTAGTCTCTGACCTAAGGGACTGGATTTAAAGCTGTCTTTCCTAAAATCACTTGCCTTAAAGACTACGTGAATACTTAGTATTTCTTTTCTCGGCAAGCCACCATAAAATGTACTTTTTCAGCCCATTCTTTTTGAGATTCACTGTATGCCTTCACAGGGCAATCATATGCCATGCAGAATGGTACCACCCTTGGACAACAAAAAGACAGCCAGAAGTCTGTAGGAATGACCCAGCAGCGTTGACATGCTACCAAGACAAACTTTTTATTTTATTTATTAAAAAAAAAAAAATTCTCCAGAGGCACCAGATGGCAGCATTTTCCCTCACTCTGAGTGTGATCTCATCCTCTCGGATTCACTCCTGGGATCATCAGGCTTTGAGGTTGTGTAAACCACAATGACCTCAACTGAACTGCACCTTCTTTGTCACCACCTGCTCTTTTTCCCCACTTTCACTGGGTGTGTGGAGTCACATTCAGGGGGCCTGAACACAGCTCAGGCCCTTAAAACTGTTTTGCCTGTGCAGGTTTGAGAGTCCATAGAATCATTAGCACACAGGCGTGTAAAAATTAGACGCAGTAAACATGTCTCTGATCTCTTATTTTTTCTACATCCTCTAAATGTTAAGTAGCATGGAGTTTATCTGATTATATTTTTTTTCTTTTTAACTACCTGCTCTTTCTCGTGTACACAAGTGCACAATGTAATAATTGTTTACAAGCACGTTTTGTATGTGTTCTTTTCTATCAATGCTGTATTCTTTGAATCTTGTAATAATATTTCATTGTGCACCAGTTATGTATGACTAGCTATGTGCAACTAGGCATGTAGCCTCTATAGCAAGAACTCTGTTCTGCACAACTAATCCGAGGCAGGCAGGGATTTTGAGAATTTAACTTTGCAAGCTATTGGTTTATTTCACAGTTACAGATGTGACCTAAAGCTAGGGGGCTGGGAATTCTGTTGTTGCACCATCCTCTGTCTTGCTGCTTCTCTCATCCTCACGTTCTTGCTTATAAATCCAACGTTGCTTTATTAGTGGTTTTGTCATAGAAGGGAAAAAGAAAAAAAAGCCAAACCCCAACACGTTATGTTCAGCTATAATGAACTATTGATAAATTATCCACCTTTGAACTCTGCAGCACTGGGATGCAAATGTTTATTTACTTGAACTATGTAACTAAAATCAAGGGACAGCAGAGGAAAGGCCGTTTATCCAAAAACGGGGCTGGATTGCTGGGCCCCAGAGGGTGAAGGGGGAGTAGCCCTGGCTGCTGCTTTCCTCAACTGTTACTCCATAGGGTTGCTGGTGTTTCTGCTGTGATGACTCTGTTAATGCTTTACAAATGCTATGAGCTCAGCAGTAGACTATTTGTTGACTTCTGACAAGCGGCACATTATTTTTCTGAAGAACATATGTGACGAGGGATATTTTATTTTGTTTTATTTTTTAGATTTTCAAATTTTAGCCAAATTCAATGTGAGTGTCATTGGACAGGGACACTAGACCCTCCACAACTCCACCCTTCCTCTTGTTTATAGATAGCATTAAATAAGAAGGAAAGAGGGAGGTGAGAACATGTCTCAAAGGAAGTCACAAGAATCTTGTATGATGAAAATGTTGGGCTGTGTAAACCTGGAAAACAGCACTGTTTTCTTCTGTTACAAATATTATCATGAAGAAAAGGCTAAGATGCTGTCAATTTTCTTTTGCCTTCTTCTAGAAATTTATTTCCAGTTCTGGATTTGCCTGCACTTTGTTATTAGCTAATATAAGCAAACAGGACAAATGCAGCTTTACAGCCCAAGCCGTACAAAAGCGATGCAATGAAAGTCTGCGAGTGTCTCACCTGAAAGCTGAGTGGCATTGCACCACTGAAGGAACACTGAGTTGGTTTTGCCTTATCTTCCAATAAAAGAAGCAAAGAATTTTAAATATATCTCCACATTTTTTTTTAATGATTGATGGAATCCCTTGTGCATGGTTGCTTTGCAAAGTGGAAGAAAAATTAACTGTAAATAACTTATTTTGTCTGACTATAGCACTGTAATTATTAACTAGCACCTTCTCTGAGGAAGATAAGCGGGTACCCGTGATGAGCTTTGCGAGAAGAGAGGAGATGTTGAGAAGGTAGGAAGAGTGTCTGTATGGATCGTTACAGCTTGCCATTATTTATTTTGGAACTGTGACAACTGATCGAAACATGGGGACTATAAATAGGAATGCAATGAGCATTAACTGCGTAAGAAGAAGAAAAAAAAAAAGCAATATCATTTGGCAGGCAGCAAAACTTCTCTCTGGCATACAGCTGTCCGTGCAACTCCCACTGCCATCCTGGAGGATTTTTGTGATTTCCCACTAAATTTCCCTCTACCGATAAAGAATTAGGAACAGCATCATCTCTGTAAGCTTTGCTTTTCACTCGGTAGAGCTGGCTAAGATATAACTTGTTAGTCCTTTACATATGAAAGATGCAAGTATCCTCCTACACAGAAACTACAGAGAGAAGATTTGTTTTGTTTTGTGAAGTGTAACTGCTGTGTACCCTTCACAGGCGGCATCTTGCACGGTAAGTGAAATAACTGTAGGAACAAGCTGATGAAATCAGTGCTTCCCCTTGCTGCAGTCCAGAGTGAAAGGATACCAAAGGGGGATAAATTCTGCCTAGTAGCCTGTGTCATGTTTTTGCCTCCAGACCGGCATGGATTACTAGCCAAGGAGCTGTAAAAATTCAAGTGTGCAAAGAAACGTGCGTGTTAGCTTTGAACGGACTGAGACACGCGCCTTGGTTGTGTTGTAGCATGAACATGCTCTCCACCTGCTTTGAGCTTAGCCTTCATTTCAGGGGCAAATCATTTCAGCCTGGTATGTACCAGAATGTAACTCGCCCCATGTTTCCATCTGTGTATACAGTATCCCACGATGTATACAAAATGCGGTGAGTGCCCTCAAAATGCATCCCCTGAAAGTAAATCCATAGTTTCATGTTTTGACCCTCCACATTTTCCTGTTCTGTTCTTGTATCATTTCTCATTTGGCCTTAGCTGTAGACATCAGTATTTGTTTTTCCATGGCAGACAGTGACAATTACCTCTGTTAGCACGTGATGTGGGACGAGGAGGCTGCCAAGAGTGCTTGGGTGGAGAGAAAGTGGTTGGGGACGAGGTTGTTGAAATGCTCTGTGTCCAAAACTGAGGAAAAGTAGGCATTTAGTTAGGAGGGTCAAACCAAGGTGTTTTATAGTAGTATAGGCTAATTACTTTTTTTCTCTCCAGGGTCACAAGAACACCAACTGTCTAAGAGCTTCGGCCACTGGTCGTATTACAGTTGCTGTGAAAGGAGTGTGGCTGATGCTGACTGCACTCTTGGTGCCTGTTCTTTGCTGATTATCCTGCACAGAAAAATATACAGGTATTGCAAAGGGCCAGTTGGCCCCATTCCAACCCAAAATATAGCCTGGACTGTTGTCCTGAGTTGGGCTAAATCTTTCTCCTGTTAATGCAGTGAATTTAGGGATGTCTGAAGACAAGTAAAGGCAGTGTTGTATTGTGTAAATAAGGAGGTTGTAAACTCATTGTAACTTATTTTGCTTTTCAGCTGGGAGAAGTAGGGTGGGTTGGTTGGTTGGTTGGTTTGTTGGGAGTTATGGTTTTGTCCTCAGCAAGTGCTCCTTAGCAGCTGAACTAGAGTTAGCCTCACTCCAGACATCCATGAGTCTTCTGCAGAGGCCTCCTCCACCTAAATGGGAAGAGGTTGCCACTGCCAGCTGAACAGCAGCCCATCAGCCAGTAAAAACATTAAGTGGATTTACACGTTTGATGCTAAGGGCCAGAGAAGGAAGACTGGATAGATGGCATTTACTCTGTCCTCAAGTAGAGCAGAGTACACAGCTTCATTCGGTAAAACCCAGCCCAGCAGAGGCAAGAGATGCTGGTCCTGATTTGTAATGCTTGTGATAACTCGCCCGTGAAACGCAGAGGTCTTGGATGTTTTGTACATTGTTTATTGCAGCTTTTACCCCTGCAGCCAGCTTCTCCAAACTGCTATTTAGTCTTCTCAGTGAAGATTTCAGAAGGAATTTTGTAAATTAAAAACAAACAACCAACCCCAAGCTGCTAGGGGATGAAGAGCTGTTAGCAGCTGATTTCTTGGAGGAGTTAAGTTTGTAAGTGACTGGGAAAAGGCAGAAGGGCATCTGGTCAGAGCTGTGGACAGGCCTTTGTACCCTTCCCCGGGAGCAGCCGAGCAGATGAAGCTGCCCCAGGGTTGCAGTGTGTGCCCAGCACGTGGCTAAACCGGTGCTTTGACCCGCTGACAACGGGAGAACTTTGGCTGTTGAGAATTTGACTGAACTGGCTTAATTAGGAGGAGAGTAACCATTTCTGCGCTTAAGCATTTGGAGAGCACAGATGGAATGGTTGGCCAGCAGTGATGTAGAGCTCTCTCTGTGGTCGATCCTAGAGATACCCAGTGGACTTTTCCTAAATATACACTTGAAATGCGAAGGGAAAGCACAACCCCAGCCCGAAGGTGGCTGCTTTGCTCTTGCATCGCCCTGCGTTTCCCTGCCCTCATCCCACCCGCAGGCTCCTGCTGGGGACGGCTTCTCCCGGCAGACTGGGTCGGGCCTGTGGTGCCGGGGACAGAGGGGAGAAGACACCTTCTCTCCGCGCTAGAGGAGCGGGATTTCCGCCGCTGGAGCGGGAGCGAGCAAACGCACCACGCGTCTGCCCGGGAAACCGACCGCTCTAAAAAGTCGGATAATTGTAAAAAGCCCCAAAACTATGAGGGGGGCTCGCGCGCCTCTCAAGCCGACCCTGCCCGCGTGAGCAGAGACGCCCCTCAGCGCGGTGCGCGGGCGCTGAAGGGAAAGGGCGACGGGCCGGTGCCCGAGGGGCTGCTCCCGCCGCCCGCCATTTCCGACCGGCTTTCCTCAGGCGGCCTCGCCGGGCCGCGGGAGCGGCAGCGACCGCAGCCAGCCGGGAGCAGGAGGAGGAGCGGAGGGAGGAGGCAGCGCTGGCAGCCGGGCGGGGAGGGGGCATTCGGCGCCGAGGAGGAGGACTAAGATGGCCACCAGCTGCCGCGGGGAGCGGCCCCGCTCCCTCTGCCCCGCCTCGCGCGGCCCCCTCGGCCCGGCCCGGCCTTGATGGGGCCGGAACGACCCCAGCGCCCGGACGCTGCAGCGGCGGCGGCACCTCCCGCCGGAGCCCGCCCGGGCCGCAGCGGGGGAGCCGCCCTCCCGGCCCGGCCCGCAGCTCCCGGCCGCGGCAGCCCCATCGCGTAACCGCCCTCTTCCCCGGCCCCCCCTCTGCCTCACCGAGCAGTGTCCGCGGACAGGAGCGGAGAGAAAAGGAGACGAGACCATTCTTTCAAGTTCTGAGGTAAAAAATATACAAGCATTCCCTCCAGAGTAATGTAACTAACCACAAGCAGTGTGCT
>JANHGN010016646.1:6376-17784 GCA_024605025.1 Megaceryle maxima
CCCAGTTGCTGCATGGCTGCTGCCCTCGTTTGCTGCAGCGTTTGTGTCCTGGATTGATTATTTATGCTGAGCGTTGCAGCCTGGCAGCTTCTGCTGGAATGAATTCGATGTTGAGTGTGACCTTGTTGTCTTTCCTAGCAGGTGAACCCTGTCGAGCTGTCCTTGGGCTACCCTGGGTGGGTGGGAGCTGGCCAGAAGGGCGAGTCCTTTGGGACGACTCACAAATCAGTTGCAGGTAGAGGCAGGAAGATGGGCTGGTGGTTGCTCAGTGGGGTGGTGGGTAGGGTGCCTCTCCAGGGCAGGTCAAGGCACCAAACAACACAAGTGAGCAGGAAAATGGGCTGTATTTGCAAGCCTGTCAACTTGTAATCTCGATGGGTAGGAGGGAAAGACAGAAACAGAGAAATGCCTTCTCCCCTTCCCTCCCTGCCTTCTCCCCTTCCCTCCCTGCCTTCTCCCCTTCCCTCCCTGCCTCTCTGCCTTCTCCCCACTACTTTCCAGTTGGGTCTGTGTTTGTGCTAACACAGCTACACCAGCAGAGTCCCTTTGGAGGCTGGATGACAGCTGAACACGCTGTGAGCACAGCAAATGGTTTTCAGCTTTGGTATCAGCTTGGACTCAAACCAGATTATTATCACTGCTTACAGGAATAAAAGGAAACTCTGCATTTCAAGGTCACTGACAAAAATATTTCCCGGGAGTTTGGCTCGTTGGTTTAGCAGCTCTAAGAGATGGTGAGGATCAGTTTTGAGGAAACGTCTTCTTGTCCTGTAGCACCGGCCAAAAGCCAAAAATAACCCCAGAAAACTAGAAGAGAAAAAGAAAGCCCAGTGCGAGTGCAGTTGGGTTTCCTCCGGCCGAAGCCTGACCGAGCTCTCAACGCAGCCTCGCCGAGCTGGAGCCTGTTTTAAAATCCCGAGCTGTGGTGCTGCCTGTTGCCTGGAAACCTCCTCCCGGCCTCAGGCACCCTCAGCCTAATCATAGCCATCGGCAGCCGTTATTTATTTCCCCTCCAAAATGTCATCCCAGGCTTCTGGGTTGTGTTTTTGTTTGCTTGTTTTTGTTGATTACTTGAAATGAAAAGACACAAAGCGTAGCCGTCAAAGCGGGTGGCTTTGTGTGGGAACGGCTGCTCGGCCGTGCTGGGAACTGGCCTTGGCAGCTCTGTCAGGAGCTGTTTTCAGAGGGATGGGGGGCAGAGGAGAAGTGGGGGCTGAGGAGATGGGGCTGAGAGCCTGAGGATGCTCCCCCACCGAGCTCTGCCGAGGGCTGCGGTGGCTTCTTGCACCTGGTGACAGCCTCCTTAAGAGGCAAACCAACCTAAACAGCCGTGAGCCCTTCCCCAGCACACGTGTCCAAGTTGCCCTTCCCAGTGTGGCTGTGCCGTGCGGTGCTGGGTTCAGCTGCCCGGATCAGCGTGGACTCGCCCTTCTCCCTGCGTGCCCAGGACTCACCCTGCAGAGGGGTGAGGCTGAGCTTCAGCATCTCTGTGTGGTGACAGATGAACAGAAGGGAGTTTAACCTGCAGCTTTCCCAGTTGTAGGGGCCCTTTTTGATTCACTTCAACTCTTGGTCACCTTAAAACCGTCAGTGATGCCATCTCTCCCACGGGGGAACTTTAAACGATCGCTGTTTCCGCTTGGAGAGGGCGATCGATCCTGGTGGGATGAAACGGAATCGATGGCAGGAGCCCAGCTAGGATTCAGTTGGGTTGCTGTCCCCTGGGAAGAGCGCTGGGCTAAAACCACCTGAAAGTTGGTAACCAGTGTTAACTGGGACAGCCAGGAGGTTTGTCCCTGAGGCACGGGAGCCATTCATGAGTTGTTCTTGTGATTTTTTTAAATGGTTTATTTTACAAAGCCGAGAGTGTTTTTCCTACCGAAGGCAGAACTGGAGGAGGCTTTGACTGGAGATGCTGTTGAGCAGCGGTCAGCGCGTTGCTGAGCGGTCTCAGCGCGGGCGCAGAGCAGCGCGTGGGGCTCAGCACAGCGCTCCTGCTCTTTACCTCTGGAGGGGACTTTCTGACAGCCAGCAGAGGCCCTTCACGGGGTGGGCTTTTGTCTCGCAGTCTTAGTGCTGGGATGTGAAGTCTGAATTATCAGGGACAGGCAGAAGAACCAGCGACCAAAGGGCTGATGCTTTTTCCATCCCCATCTTCTGCTGTGCGCTGGTGGCTAAGAACCAGACTCGCTTACTAAAGCAGCTGCGATGGAGAATGAATGATGCTCTGGAATCCTGTATCCTCCCTTCTCCATGGAAGGGCACAAGTGCTCGAGAGGCTGCAGGGACAGGGCTCTGGTCCGTGGCTTGGTTGTGAAGAGAGGTGGCAACATCTGTTGAAACATCTGTGTAAAGCCAAACTCTTCTGGTATTAACCTCTAGAAACAGAAACGATGCTTCTGTCAACTCCTCTGTTCTGGAAGGATTGCACATCTGGGCTGCGTGGCATTGCACATCTGGGCTGCGTGGCATTGCACATCTGGGCTGTCTTTCTGTATAAGAGGCAGGGGCCTGCTGTCTCCTGGGGTGGTTATGGCCTTTAGTTTCTACGCAAAGCTTCCTGCAGGTGACCAGCTTCTCCTTCCCCTGGGGGAGGGAGGAGACAGAAGCAAGACCAAAGTTCATACGGGGGAGGCAGGAACAGGAACAGCAGAGATGGTGGAGAACTCTGCGGTCCCAGATGGTAAAGCAAGAGGGTTCCTCAGCCTGCCTGTGCACCCCTGAGCCAACGAAACCATGCTGCTTATGGCAGTAGCAAAGGGAAAAAGATCCAGTACTGAGGGGGAATGTGGAGTCTGTCGAGCTGAATTCAGTGCTGGAGGGTTTAAGAAAATGAAAATTAAAAAGTGTGAGGAGAACTGAGGGCTACAACGCACTGGGGTGGGTTTTCCTTTCCTAATCTCTCCTGGCTGCATGTAGCTGGAGCTCATGCTGGTGTCTTCTTTGGAGCCTGGTAGCTCGGTTCTCCCAGTTCCCCAGTAAGATCCGTATTTTCCTAGCTCCTTCTCCCAGTTCCCCAGTAAGCTCAGTGTTTTCCTAGCTCCTTCTTCCAGTTCCCCAGTAAGCTCAGTGTTTTCCTAGCTCCTTCTCCCAGTTCCCCAGTAAGCTCAGTGTTTTCCTAGCTCCTTCTCCCAGTTCCCCAGTAAGCTCAGTGTTTTCCCCTGTCTCTTCTGTTGCCGGTGGCTGTCGGAGGCTTTGCCCTGTGTCCTGCCAAGGCACAGGCTCTCGTGTGCCGTGTGAGGGTTTGTGTGCCCAGGAGGGTGCTTATGTCTTGGGCTCAGTGGTTCCTCTCGCATCCCTGACACTGTCTCAGTGCTAATCTCTCATCTCCTCCCTCCCAGAATGAAGAGAAGAGGAACCTTTCCCTGGGGGGCCACGTTGGCTTCGACAGTCTCCCCGATCAGCTGGTCAGCAAGTCTGTCACCCAAGGCTTCAGCTTCAACATCCTCTGCGTGGGTGAGCAAAGTCCTCTGTAAACAGCCATGGGCTGAGCTGGTGGCACGGTGAGGTTGGGACCAGGGTTTCTTGTGTGTCCTGCTGTGCCTCGAGCCTCAGCAGTGGCTTCAAGCAATTCAGAAGTGCCGAATTCTTTTTAAAAATAACGCTTTAATTTCAGTGAATTTGAGCTCTCTGGAGCTTGGTGCTTCTGAGTTGTGACTTTCACAAGTGGCTGTTGGAGACTCGATGCCCAAAATTACAGAGAGCTTTGGGAAAAGCTTTAATATATCAACTTTCTGCCTTGGGCGAGGCGTGGGGGACAGGTAACAAGTGTCCAGCTGAGCTGCTGGTGCAGCAGCTACAGAGAGTGGCAGGGGGATCCAAGTGGCTGAACCTTGTGGGTTAAATCAGAAGAATTTCCATAATCAGTGAGGTGTTGCTCATCTCCTCCACTGCCATAGCTTTGAGATAGGAAGGATTAAAGCTTTTTTTGGCTCTCAGACAGCCTGTGAGCCACATATTCTGGGATGGAACTGGGTTTGTGATGCATCCCAGGTGTCCTTCAAAAAGCTGTTGGAACAGGGGAGGGGACTACAGATGGGAAACTTCTAATCTTGCTCCTGCTGGTTCTCCAAGAACGATTCTCTCCTTACCCAGTTTCTCTGCCATCCCCTCTTGACGCCACATTCCCTCCCTCTGAATCTCATCGGTTCAAGCTGGAAAGATGAAGATGCCTCAGAAGTGCCCTGTCTTGATCCTTGGCGCAGGGCTCTGCCAAGCTCTGTAGCAAAACCACACGTGGAGCACGGACTCTGAAGACGTTGTCCTGCTTTGGCCTCTCTGGCAGGCGTTGTACAGCATTTTGGAATTGGTTTCACTTTGGTTTCCCCTAAACTGCCTCGTTGTCTCCCCTGGGCTGATCTGGCGTGAAGAATCACAGGGCAACGGGGAAGCCTTGAAAGGAGCAGAAAAACTGAAGGGAAATTCCTGAAATCGAGAGCAATGAGAGATGAACCCAGCTCAGTTGTGAGATCTCTGTGTGCAGCTGGAGCTCTTCAGGGCAGAGCAGCACCTCTGGCTCCCTCTGACAGCTGCTGAGGTTGCTTGGATGCCTGTGCGATGCTCATGCCTGATGTGACAGAAGAGTTCATTGCTTTTTTTCCTCCAGTTTGGCCCAGTTTTGCTGCAGAGGTGGCCCCATCATCTCACAGCGGAGATGCTGTCTGTGTCGTGTCTGTGCAGCATGGGCCCATCCTGGGCAGGTTGCAGGATCCCAGTGGTCGCCGTGTGCCCCGTGCGGGGCTCGCTGTGCTCTTTGGAGAGGAGAGCGAACGAGCCACCGAGCCAGCCCTGGTGGGTGGAGCAGGAGGGGTCACAGCAGAGTGGCTTTAGTCCTTGGGCAGTTGTTTGTGGGGCATGTGGGACTAGAGGGCTGAGGCTGAGGCAGAGGGACAGGCTGCTTTCAGCCTTTCAGGCAGAGCAAAGTTCAGCTGCAGGCTGAAATCACAAAGCCTTCACCCGGCAGCTTTTCTGCTGTGAGGTTTCCAGCCTGCTGGCCAACTGTCCTAGCAGGGCCAGAGCTGCCTCATGGCTTCTGACCTGACATAGGCCCCCAGGATCCCTCCTCACAGGGGTCTCCGCTCTCAGATAAATAAATAAAACCGCCTGCTCAGAGACTTCAGTGGCAAAATAGAGCAAAGAGTGGAAGTGGTGGTAGAGAAGCCGGCTGAAGTTGGGAATCTCCCAGAAAAGAATGAGAGGAAACATCATGGTCAGACTTCCCTCCTCCGCCCACCGGACGCCATCAGTTCCGCTGATCTGCAGCGTTACCTGGAGCCCTCACGGCGCCTGGGACAGCCGGTGACTGACCCAGACCGTCCTTGTCAGCGGGAGCAGATGGGTTTTACCCCCTCTCGTCAGAAGACTCAAAAGACTCTGCTAAAATTGTGCTCTGCTCAGCTTCTTTGGCGCAGGATTCTGAGCAAAGTCAGGGTGTATGGAGAAGACCCTGTGCTTTGCTGTGCTGCGCGATCCTCAGCGGGGAGGTGAGACCCAAGCGTTCCATGTTAGCTTTGCACTAAGCGTAGGTGGCCTTCAAGAACTCAGATACCTTTGTGACAGCTCCACGTCTGCCCGCAAGCGATTTGTAGCGACGCTCCACGGTACCATTTAGTTCTGCTCTGTCATTCACGTTCTTTGAAGTACCTGTGACAAATTCATGCTGCGGTGAGCTGATGATTTCTCCTCCCTAGGTGAGACCGGCATTGGGAAATCCACTCTGATGAATACTCTCTTCAACACCACGTTTGAGACGGAGGAGGCCAGTCACTACGAGAGCGCAGTTCGCCTGCGGCCGCGCACCTACGACCTGCAGGAGAGCAATGTCCACCTGAAGCTAACGATCGTGGATGCGGTTGGATTTGGGGATCAGATAAACAAAGATGAAAGGCAGGTCTCGTGCCATCTGCTCGGCGTTTCTGGGCTGCGCCCAAGGGCTGAGGAGGAGGTGTCTGGGTTTCTGTTAATGGAGCAGCTCCCTGCGGTGGCTCTGGTGCTGGGGACTGAGTGTAGAGGGAGTTGGGTGAAGAGCCAAATAGAGAGGCCATAGGAGGTCTTCCCAGCAGAGAACGGTGTCCTCCAGGAGCGTGAGCACTCAACGTGCTGTCCTCAGTGCAGGGTTGGGCGTGATCTGTTCTGGCTGTGATCAGTGTCTCTGGATCTGTCTCGTTTAATTACAGAGACATCTTGCTCAAGCCCCAGGTAAGGGCTTTCCGGGCCTCCAAGGTCTCTCCTTGGTCAGATTGCATTGCTACAGCCAGATGGCTCAGCCCTGAGAGCTGGGCAGGGTTTGGTCTGCGGGAGTAGTCACCTCTCCGCACCCCACTGTCCTTAGGCTTTGCAGTGCAGCCTCAGGAGACCCCAGCAACCTGTGGATTACAAGGTCTGTGTGTAAATGCCTCACTCTTCCTCTCGGAAGGCTAAATCATTTGAGTCTCTTATAACCACGTTTAAAATGACACCGTGGCGCGTCGGGGAGGGCTCCTGTTTCATACGCCGCCGGTATCTGGGTTGCTAATGGTATGGTTTTAGTTACAGGCCAATCGTTGAGTACATTGATACGCAGTTTGAAAACTATTTGCAAGAAGAGCTGAAAATCCGCCGGTCTCTCTTCAACTATCATGACACGAGGATTCACGTCTGCCTGTACTTCATCACCCCCACCGGCCATTCGCTCAAGTCCTTGGACCTGGTGACGATGAAGAAGCTGGATAGCAAGGTAAGGGCTTGGAGACCACGGTCCCTCTGCCTGGAAGTGATGCTCTGTTAATGTTGATTGACACGCAGAAGGCTCTGTTCCTTTGTGGAAGGGCTGGGCTCCTTCCAGCGTGGTTGCTGAGCCACTTTAGGACTCTGGTGGAACTTCCTCTGGCCCAGTGGGTTGCCAAGGTCCTGTGCTGGCTTTTTCCTCACAACTCTCAGGTGAAGAGCCTGTTTCCCAGCTAGCTGTGTGAAGCCTGGAGTGTCCCTCCTGTCACTGCTGGTAGTGCCAGATGATCTGGATAGGAGAGCACGGTATCTGCTGAAAAGGGAGATGTGGGGAGAAGCTCTCAAGGTCACAGGAATCCTAGAAGTGGGCTGTGAGAGGGTCCAGCTGGGTGTTGTGTTTTTCTGTGCAGAAGCCGTTCTGCCTTAGGGGCCAGTGGGTCACTTAACTGGCTACCGCTGAGGTTCCCACAGCTCAGAGGTTTCTGACGCTTGTGCTTGGTCCAAGTGGCTTCCAGGGAGCTGCAGGGGGCTTTAAGGGTCACTCGTGGCAGCAGCATCTCTTCCTGGCAAGAACGTCCCATCTTTCAGAGCAGTAGTTTAGCAGCAAGGTGCTTCCCTTCAGATGGCAGATGCTGAGCAGTCTCCAGAGGGGGCTGGCAAGGCAGCTGGGACCCCCCAGGACCCGAGGGTCCCCTGAGTCACACTGAGGGCACTCTCCCTTCTCAGGCTGTTGTCCTTGGGCAGCTCTGTCAGACTTTCCAGGCGGGTAGAGTGTCCCTATGGCATAGTCCCTGCTATCTGCCCTGGCCACCTGGGGCTCTTGGCCTCTTTCTCCTTGGCCCTGCTCCACAGCAGGCCCTTGGCTTCCCCTCCAGCGGGCTGTTGGTCACTGTGGTGGCTGCTACGCTGACTTCATCAGGAATCCAGAAACTTTCCCGTGATAAAGTCTTGTCTCTTGGTGCAGTGCCAGCATTGCATGTTCCCAGAAATATGTTTGGAGGAAAGTTTTGTGTTGGGTTGGGTTTTTTTTTAGTTCTTTCGTACGGTTTCCCCTTGGTGCTGGTGGTCCCACAAAGCTTTTCTATTCCTTTCCTTCTGCGGTCCCTACTTCTCACACCTCCCCATGGCTGCCTTTCATGTGGGCCTTGGGTAGTACCAAAATAAATCCTTTGTCCTTGCGTGGAGACGGGGACCTTGTGCACACTCTGGCTTTTTGTACCTCTGAACTCCCACTTCAATAGTCCTTCCTGAAGTCGTTTTATCCCTTTGCTCTCCTCTCCCTTCTCACCACCGTGTGAGAACCTCTCGGATGTCCTGGTGTGATGGCCTCGCGCAGGCTGGTGCCTGGAAGTGAAGAAGCGAGTAGAGACCATTGATCTTTTCTGGGTGTCAGGGGTTTCTGTTGCATTTCTGCACCGGAGTCATCCCAGGACATCACGGTGCTTTCCGGGCACTCCTTAGAGCTTTGCGCGTGGCGGGGCCGTGCCCCTTTCCCAGCGCGCGTGAGCCACTTGTGCCCGGGGCCAGTTCGTGTGTGGAGCCACGTGGGGCGTTGGAAACCCCCAGGCAGCTTTCGGTCTGCTCCAGACCGGTACCAGCGAGCGGCTCCTGTGGCTGAGCCGAGAGGTGACGTGCACGGGGTCACGTCTGCAGCCGTGTGAGCATCCCTGAACCTGCCTTTCCTCCTGGGCAGCTTCACGTGGCTGGCGGCCCCTGGTTTTAGTTGAAGAATGGAACCCGTGGAGGTGGAAGGTGTGTTGGAGGCTGTGCTTTGCTGGCTCAGCCTCTGAGAGTAGTTTAACAAGGGGGTTGTTGGAACCTGGCTCAGTTACACATCTGCTTCCCCAAACCGGTGGCGTGGCGCCGGGCGTCAGGCAGGCTTTGGAATCTGGGTGATGATTTCAAGCAGGAATCTCACTTGTAGTGTAAAGTTTACAGAATCCCTCCTGGGTAAAGCTGGTTTGTAACCAGACTCTTCCGTTGTGCTGCAACATGGTGTTTGTTTGGCTGAGTTCACCACCAGCCGTGCTCAGGGTGTTTAGTTACAGCCAGAGAGCCCCAGCAGCATCTTCAGAGCTGGTTCTGGGCTGATGAAACGTGGCTGCCTGGCTGGTAGGTAGGTGGGAAGCACCTATGACCTGCCAGAGGTTGGCTTTCCACTGAATTCAACCTGGGAAAACAAGGAGATAAATCAATAACATAAATAAGAGAAATAAAATTGCACCCGTATTGGACGAGAAGGTGAATTGTGGATTTAAACCACAGCCCTGCCCTGGCGAGCGGTGGCACGGCTGCCACAGGTGCTGCCGTGGGCATCGTGGGGCTCCCCGCTTGTTGTCCCTGGGGGGCTTCCGACCAGAGGATGCTGGTCGTGAGCTGTGGCTAATTGCTTACCCTTCCTGAGCTGACACATCTGAGGTGGGTGACACTTTGGGTTCAGTGGGGACACTTTGGGGCCAGTTTTTTGCCTCTGTTGCTTGGTTTCCAAGGTAGGAGTTGGCTGCAGGCTTCAGTGGGACTTGCATCTGGGAACACTTTGGAGATGGGGAAGAAGCCAGCTGGGCAAATGCACAGAGCCTTAGTATATTAGCAAAATTGTTCTCTACCAGCTGACTTATTTCAGCACGTTATTGTTAAGGTTTATTTTGGGAGATGAGAACTAACTCTGTGGTCAGGATGACTCGAGGAGGTGCATTTTATGTGCGTGCGTGTGGGTTCACTGTCTGGTCTGAAGCACAGAGTTCCTCTGGCTGTAGTGCCAGCTCCAGCACATGGACTGACAGCCAAGGGGACGCTGCACCCCTGTCCCCCTCAGCAGGGTGATGCTCCAGGAGTTAACTTCTCTAAATAGAGAATATTGCTCTTCCACCATGAGATGTGAGAATGTTCCTCGGGGATTTTTTGCCTGCCATCAAGCAAACATTGTGTAAGAGTAAGAGCAGAGAGAGAAACCTCACACAGTTCTGATCTGGTTGCAGATGTCCCCGCTCCCTGCAGAGGGGCTGCACCAGATGACCTTGAAAGGTCCCTTCCCACCCAAACCTGTCTGGGGCGAGTAAGGGAGAGGAGAGGTGAACTCTCCTTCTAGTTGTGTATCAGTTTGCTTGGCCCTCATCTCTGAGCTGCGCCCTGTGGCCTTTGCATAGGAGTGGATGTGTGGAAGGTGCTGTGGGAGGGCAGGATTAGACCTGCAGCTCTGTTCTGTAGCATCTCATTTCTCGTTTCTTTCTTGTTTCCCAACTTTTCCATCCTTTTTCTGTATTGTAAAGGGATGAGCTCATTCTAGAGTCAGACAGCTTTTGGACGCGGGTGCTCAAAATCAGAGGAAGGAGAACAGGAAGATAATTTAATGGTGCCCTGGGTATCATTGTGAACTGCAGGATTCCAGTTTCTGTGTTTCCAAGGTGTGCACAAAATCAAAATAAAACCAGTGTTAATTAAAAAGATCAAGGAACTCACAAGGGAAAAGGAGAGAAGGAGGGAGATAAACCCAAGTGCCCTGCCCAGGACTCCACCATGTTACATTGGCTGCTGATTACTGGAAATACAACGTGTAAAACCCTTCATGGTTCTGAGCTTAGTGCTGACTGAGTTGTCTTTTCAAAACGCGAGGAACCTGGTTGGAGAGGACTTGAGCCAACCTTGGTTTGCACCTTTTCTGAGTGGAGAGGTGACCACAGAGCCCGTCTTATGATGCCGGGCCAAGCTCCAGGCTCTGCACCTCCTGCCTCGCTGTGAGCGGGGCTGAGATGGTGCTTTCTGGAAGGAGGGGGTGGGAATTGCTTAGACCCTCTGAAAATGGGCTAAAATGGCCTCTGTGCTGCTTTGTCAGCGCGCCTGGCTGGCTGGAGAGCAGGAAGCCCTGGCCACAGCAGCTCCCTGGCAGCGCCTTTCCCCTCACGGGTACTGCCCGTGAGCCCCGAGCTGACCTCTCTGGGAGATGGTGGATCCGAGCCTGCTCAGCTCTGAGCAGGTCAGCGAGGCTCCCAGCTGTGCTCATGGCCCCTTTCTGCCTTCCTAACGGGGACACTGACCTGGCGAGGCGTGGCGTGAGCAGCAGAGCCCGTTCTGTGTCGGTCTGTGGTCCTCGGTGGAAGAGGCCAAATCAGTGGCTGAGAAAAAGAAGGGATTTATCCTCTGGGATAGACTTGCAGTGAGCAAATTAAGATGATTTTCTTCTGGAAGGAGTAAATGTCCTTGCATTTAGTGAGTGCTGAACCAGAGCGGGGAGAAAAACCAAGAAGGATGGAAAAACCACTGAGCTACGAAGAGAACTTGAGCTGGGGAAGCAAAGTCATTCATTTTAATTGGAGACTAAATGGCTGCTGTGAATTCCTGCTCTGCAGGACAAAAAGCACTGGCTGCTGGGAGATGTTAGGTGGCAAATCAGACTTTTTCCCCTCATTTGTCTGAATTCTTGTGTTCTGCTGCTGTGACTGTGGCTGCTGTTCAGCCAGAGGAGCTGGGGTGGTGTTTGTTCAAGCAGTGGTTTGCTTTTCCCGGGTGCAGCAGCGTTATCTAATAGAGGCTCCTGTGACAGATCCTGCCCTGCTGTAGCACTCCCAGGCGTGAGGCCACCGTGAACCGGCTCATAGAATCATCATGGAATGTTCTAGGCTGGAAGGGACCTCTAGAGGTCATCTGGTCCAACCTCCCTACACAAGCAGGGACATCTCTACCCAGGGCAGGTTGCTCAGAGCCCC
>JANHGN010016646.1:30809-41712 GCA_024605025.1 Megaceryle maxima
GGTTGGCCGGGGCTCTGAGCACCCTGCTCTGGTTGCAGATGGCCCTGCTCCCTGCAGGGGGGTTGGACCAGATGATCCTGAACAGTCCCTTCCCACCCAAACCAGCCCGTGATGCTATAATTTTAAAGATGAGCCACCCGGTGATTCTGGGTGCCATACTCTGGCAAACATTTCTCCCCAGGAGCAGTTTTAAGATCACTCATTAATATTTGTGCAGAGCTCCTTGAGACGCTCGCAAGCAGCTGAGAAATGCAAAGTGTCGCTATAGAAGCAGCTCGGCACCGAGGCAGCTGCTCTCCCTGTTTCCCACATCCGGAGCCGCAGCCCGGTGCCCTAGGAGGTGCTGATGCTTTCCCTTCAGGAGTCAACCCCAATCTCCCCCCCCATCTCCTTGTCTTGCTGTGCAGGGAGAAGCCGTGAGGGATGGAACCGGGGGGGTGAGGATGGTGCAAAGCCGAGAGCCGGGTCAGGCAGCGCCTGCGGTCCCGGCGGGACCGGAGATGGCTCCACACCTCTGCCCATCCCCTGCCTCCGTAGCACATCACCTCCTGCCCTTCTCCTCCTCAGCCTGTCCTCATAAAATATTTAAGCCAATGGTTGGTCACCAGTTCCCAACAAGATCTTGGCAGCCCTGAGAGCTTCTCCAAGTTGCAGTGGTTCAAATTCAACTGCCCCTACCCAGCCCCACCCGCTGTTGGGTGGCACGCGCTGGACTTGTCCTTTGACCTTTCATGCTGTCTTGAATCAATGTCAACAACTGAGACTTGAATACTGATTCTCTTTTGTTCTTTCTGTAGCTTTTTTAGTCTTCCCAGCGCGTGCTCCATAACATCAGGAAGATATGTTAATTAGAAGATTTATTCAGGCCAAAACAACACATGCAGAAGAAAATTAATTGGTGCTTTTCACCTTTAAGCTTGCGATCTATTGCCCAGAAGAGGTTCTAGAGCAAGGATGCACCATTCCTTTTGCTTGGGAAAAGTTTGCTCCATCAGGTTTCTCTGTAAAGTTGAAATCTAAGACACTTGCCAAAAGCTAATCCTCTAATTAAGGCGGCTGCACGGCTCGCACTAAACCCAGTCGCTAATCTCTGGGCACAGCCCACTCAGAGCAGGTACCGCTGAGCCCGCGAGCGGCCGAGCGGGGTCAGCACGAGGTGGGGTCCGAGCTCCCTGCTTGAGCTGCTATGGGAAGGGGGCATCCATCCATCCATCCGTCCTTTCCTCGCTCAGGGTCTGGCTGTAACTGGAGGAGCTCCTCACGGCTCTAACTTCCCGCTGGGCTCGCACCCTTCTTAGCACTAACTCTGCCACGCTGATTTATTCCCTGGACTAATGGGTTCCGTAAATCCCCCCCCTCCTCCCTCATCCGTTCCTGGGGCTGCGCCGCGTGCCTCCCGGCCTAACCCCTTCCCCAGCTCCCCCTGCGCTGCCCTGGGGACCGGTAACCCCACCGGGCCCCCCAGGCTCTGGTGCGTCCTATGGGGGGCTGGGGGTGATAAGGACACTAAATGTTCTGTATGGAGGGAGGGGAAATGAGACAGCGCTGGAGACTCAGCGCTCCTGATTGTGAGCCCGGGGTTGGATGCAGACTGACTTCCCCTGGCACAAATATTTGTTTAAAGGAAAAAAAAACAAAACAACAAAACAAAGGCGGGGGAACCTCAAGCAGGATGTCTGTGCCCCAGTCTGACTTCACCCGGGAGCAGGGAGAGGTCCCAGTTTGACTTTGTTCTCAAAGGACCTGGTAAAGGGATCTCAGTAGTGACCGCTTGTACCGCAGTTGGGTTTAATAAAAGCAGAGCTGACTTGTTTAACAAACAGCTGTTACCAACCTGATTTGTGCCCCACGGTCGCTGGAGCGACAAAGCACTGGGTCCAGATTCGCAGCCCTCACCTTGTTTTTCCAGTTTCCCTCTGATAGCCCAGTTACCCCCAGTACGTGTGGTTTAAGTGGGATGCTCCCCAGCATCCCCCCCACTCCCTTCTCCGAGCTGCTGCTCGCCCTGGTGCAGTGGGGATGGGGGGGGTAGCACCCCGGAAAACCAGTCCCTGGCAGGGGTCTGAAGGAAGCTGGCACCCCCAACCCTACCTTGCACTGGGTGCTGTGGCCGGAGCGGGACAAGGCCCGGCTGGGAGCTGCAGGGGGTGTGGTAGGAGCCCAGCGAGGCTCCTGCTGAGGAGGCGGGGTCCCCATCGCCACCCAGGAGCTTGTGGAGACCGAGAGGGGGATGCAGAGGCAGAGGGGGGGTAGAAGCACAGGGGAGTGTAGAGGCAGAGGGTGCTGTGGGGCTGAGCTCCTGTCCCTGGTGTGTCGCATGTGGCCCTCACCGAAACCTCTGGATGCGCTTGGCGTGAAGAACAGGGGAGTAAATCTCGGCGAGGAACAGATATGGGGCCTGAGAGTAACCAAACTGGGTGCACGGGGAGGGTCTGGAGCCTCCTGCCCCTTGCAGCAGGAGGGACCAAGCCCCATGAGGAGCGTGTTTGGCCCCCGGGGCTCGTCCCAGCCTCTCCCCTCTGCTGCACCCCTGGCCCCAGCGGCGGTGGCCCCAGGGCAGAAGCAGCCGGGGTCTGACCGGGCTGTCCCTCGGGGGCTGTGGGTTCAGGGCGGGAGGTCCCTTGGGCCGGCTCCACTCGTGTCCGTGTGTCCTGCCCCGACTGGGAGCAGAGCTGGAGCAGCGTGTGGCCGGCGGGCTGAGCTGAGCAAGGAAACCTTGGCTGCTGAGTGCTCTCCTTTGAGGCGAACCCACCCCCAGAGCTTTCACCCGCCTTGGGGCTGGTGTAGGTGGATTGGGAACAAAAGCTCTTTGTTGTTATTATTTTTTTTAATTCGGAATTGCTGAGGAGATTTGATGAAGTTCTGTTTGGCCTGACTGCAGTTGGGTCACCAGTGGGATTCCAGTTGCTCACCTTGCTGAGGAGCTGCTGGGACCTGCCAGGAGTTAATGCGGCGCTTGAGCCGATGATCCCTCGATGGTGGAGATGGGCAGGGGTTGGGAGGAGCAGGGCTGTGGATTTAACGGGTCGTCCGGCTCCTGGGCCAGAAGCCACATCCCCAGGCCCAAGGCTGGGGATCCGCGAGCTGCGGCTGTCGGGTGCAGCACGTGAACTGCTGCGCGTGCGACTGTTCTGCTGGCGCTTCACCGCTTAATGCAGCTGGTGGAGATGGGGCCGAGGGACGGGGAAGAGCAGGGGCTGAGGGATGGAGGAAGAGCAGGGGAGACAAACCTGGGACAGCAAGGGAGGGAGGGGGCAGAGAGGGATGTGGGGCAGGTCTGGGTGTGGGGCAGCACTTGTTGTGGGGCAGCGCTGTTTGGGGGCAGCACTGGTTGGGGGACAGTGCTGGTTCAGGGGCAGCGCTGGTTGGGGGGCAGGGCCGGTTGGGGGCAGGGCCGGTGTGTCCTGCGCTGGTTCCCTCAGCTCGCTGCAGCCTTGGCCGGGACTTTCCGCATTGCGCGGCTGGGCCCCGAGCTCCGTCCCGCTCTGGGGGCCGCTCTGGGGGTGGCGGGGGAGCCGGGGTTTGGTTCTCGGCTCCTCTTGCTGTGAAATCCCCACTGGTCCCCGCGGCTCTGCAGGGCTCCCCCAGCGCCTCCCTGGCTCCCAGTGCCCTGGGCTGGCTGGACGTGGTCTGCTGGGAGAGCAAGGGCTGGGCTGGGCCAGGGGCTCTGCCCCTCTGCCCCCGAGGAGCTGATTCTGCCCTACAGGGCACGGGACACCCGTGTCCCTTTCTGCCACCCGTGTCCCCCCTCCTGCCACCCGTGTCCCCCTCTGCCACCCGTGTCCCCCCTCCTGCCACCCATGTCCCCCCTCCCACCACCCGTGTCCCCCTCTGCCACCCATGTCCCCCTGTGCCACCCGTGTCCCCCTGCGCAGCCGCCCCAGCCCTTCACATTCAGGGGTCCCCGTGGTGCCATCGGGAGTTGGGGCCCTGGAAGGTGTGGAAGGTGCTGGAACCGGCTGCCCTACGGCCCCTCCCAGCCCCTCTGGGCGGGAGTTGGTCCGGGGTGGGGTGGCCTTGCCTGGGGATGGCCCTGGGTGGTCTGGCCGAGGGGACAGAAGATACAGACAGCTCTGGATGGCTGCAAGCGCAGTAGCTCTGGCTCCACCAGCTCCTGGCAGGGGGTGAGTTCGGTGCCTTAACGTGCCGGGCGAGGTGCAGACGGGTTGGGAGCTCACGGAAAATTGCTCTCTCTTCTGGCCGCTGCTCCTGGACCTCTGTAAGTAGGACAGGCTGTAGGGGATGCCTCCACAGATGCCTATCAGCAATGTGGCTCTTGGCCCTGATGAAAAACACTTCATGGATTCGTTTTGCTTAGAAGAACTTAACCAGGAGGTCCTGAGCTACCATGCACAAGGTGGCAAGATGACGGAATGGGTCAATGGTAAGCTGACAGCCTGGGTCTTCAGCCTTCTGGGTGTGGTCTTGGGTCTTCAGCCTTCTAGGTGTCATCTTGGGTCTTCAGCCTTCTGGGTGTGGTCTTGGGTCTTCAGCCTTCTAGGTGTCATCTTGGGTCTTCAGCCTTCTGGGGGTGGTCTTGGGTCTTCAGCCTTCTAGGTGTCATCTTGGGTCCTTACACTTCTAGGTGTGCTCTGGGTCCTTACCCTTCTAGGTGTGCTGTTTGAGAGTCACATCTTTATGGAACTGGAGAAAAGCTTCAGAAAACTGCAGTAGAGTTTGGTGTGTCATTAGAAGCCAAACTGATTCTATTTCAAAAGCAGCATAACTGTTCTTGGAAGCGTCTGCAGCGCTCGTGGGGAGGCTGGGGACAGAGCGGGCAGGTCGTTGGCTGCTCTCAGACACTCCCGTTGCGGGAGGACCTCTCCTGGCTCAGGAGGTGGGGGCTACATGTGGCCAAGCGACACGGGAAGCTCCCTTCCCTGCCGAAGGGAGGGTCCCCTCCCCAGTCCCCAGCCCTTAACGCGATTTTATCCGCTCTTGTGCTAGCACCAGCACGGTCTGCAGCAAAGGCAGGACGTGGCCGCGTGCTCCTCAGAAGCTGAAGTGTGGCATTGGTCGTAAAGACCGTGCACTTTATTAAGTTATGGGTGTCCTGGCCTCAAGATGTGCGACCAAAGGCCATTTTGATTCCTACCTGTGCTTTCTTTAGCAGATCAGTAATAACAGGAAACCAACCAGGAGTCTGCCTCTCCAGCTCCAAGGTGATGATCACCAAGGCCAGCGTGGAGCCCTTGAGCTGCAGTAGCTGGTGGCAGGCCATACAGTGCTGCAGCTGTTGGGTCAAGAACGCGGCGTGGCGGGAAGGATTCATCTGAGGCAGCCCATGTAGCAGATGGGGCCAGTCGGACATCGCCGTGGTGTGGGACTGGGGAGAAGCTGAAAGTGTGTACATAGAAATACGTAAAGGGAGCGGAGGGCGGTGAACTTCCCATCTTTTAATGTTACCAACCAGAAGAACAGTTCATTTCCGCTGGTACCAGGAAACCTGAAGGTTCCCCCCCCTCCTTTTTTTTTTTTTTTTTTTTTTGGGTTTGGGTTGGTTTTTTTTTTTTTCCCCACGTGTTTTGTGTTTGTCGTTGCCAACCATTGAAACCAGGGGTGTTTTTACGAGCTTGTGAATGTACAAGGCGCACGTTTCCTAACGGTTTCTGAAGCTTCTGCATCATCCAGGAGGCTCAGGCCAAGCCAGCGGACAGAGCAGAACCTGTGCCCTGAGCTCACCGAGGAAACAGGCGCCTAAGAAAGGCACTTTTCACAATCAGCAGCCTACGATGGCTTCATATTTGCACATAACCTTAAGAAAAGGGATCCTGGACGTGTTCGTGTCACGTGCTCTTTGCCTTATTAGCACGTGACTGTTCGTTGGGGACGAGGTTTTCATTGTTCCTATCCCCCCTTAACCTCCGCAGCTGAATGAAGGGCCGGGTTCGGGGTAGGCCCGATGCCCAGGCCGCGGGCGACTGATCAGCGGCGTGAGAAGGAAAAGGGTTTAAGAAAATAAAAACCTGTGTGTGAAATGTAGCAAAACTCCGACAGCTTTCTATGTACAGGATTCATAGAATGGAAATAGCGAGAAATATTTTTGCAGTGAGTGTTTAAAAAGAAATATAAGCAGCGTGTAGTTGTGTATTAGGAGAACCTTTTTAACCTCCCTTTTAAAGATGGGAGTATTTTTTGTTTGTTTGTTTGAGTAAAAGGAAAGGTTTTTAAACAGTAGGGAATTTTAAAGAGAAATTTAAAGAAAAAAAAAAAAAATAGAAAAATCACCGTAACGTTCTTCAGAAGACTCGCAGGGAGCTGGGGAAGGATGCGTGGGTGGGTTTGTGCGCGTGCATCTGTGTTTTCTGGTCTTATTTGGTAAGGAGCTGTTTCTTTAAAGGAAAATAATAATAATAAATTGCAAAACTTAGTGCTTACGATGTTTAGGAAACCCCTTGGTGTTGCTGTGTAAAGGTCCCAGTGAAGTTTCGTATAATTCTTTCCATTCTCAAGATCTCAGCTGGAGAGCGTTCACAGCCGCTCTGCCCCATGGCATTGCCTGTAAAACAAACAAAGAAACAACAGCATTAAAAAAAAAAGAAAAAAAGAAAAAAAAAAAAACACAAAAGCAAATAAAGAAGCCAAGATCCTCCCCCGTGCTGTGTGTGCTTCTCTGTGCTGTGAAGGGATCGGGCACATTTGGGCCCATCACAAAGTGCCAGCCTGTGGCCGTTTGCACCTCCTGGGTCACCCACCGAGTGCTGCCTCGGTGCTCTGCCTTCCCGGCTACCAGGCTCCTTCGTTCTCTTCCTCCTCCTCCGAGGAGGAGGAGGCTTCCTGGGGGCCTATTTTACAGGGCCTGCTGTGGTTCTCTTGTTGCCTGTGGTCACTGCGTCAGCTTCTCCTTCTTAGCTGAGAGGAAAAGCAGAATAAGCTCAGGAAAAGCAGGACAACCTCAGCGTGACCCGTCCTACAACGGCTGCGAAGGGCATTTCGCTACAGCAGAGGCTGTTGGAAGAGACATGCACGTCCGACTCCAGCTCCTGGGCTACCCGTTCTTTTTCAAACCACACAAAGGCAGGAGGAGAAAAGCAATCAAAAGGGCTTCTGGCTGCCATGGATGTCTGAGGAACTCTTACCAGTGCACTTCTGCCACCAGAGATCACCACTGGGCGATCTCACGCTTCAGCCAGCAGCTGCTGTGACGCGCTCACCCTGAGCTGCAGACCCGGGTCATTTCCTCACCAGGGTCAGAAACCAGTTTCAACTCCCAGCAAACTCCTCTACTCTGAGCTTCCTCTGGAGAACCTTTGCTCTGTCCTGCCTCCCTCACCTCCCCGGGACATGTAACAACAGAATTCCAGCACTTGGATGCTGTGACTCTGCACCTTGGTTGTTTCCCCTGACTAAGCTTCACTTCGAGCCGTGGATTGTGAAGACAGGAAAGAGGTCTGAGGGCAGCAGGAGGGAAATGGGTCCATTCCATAAGCAAACGCAAGTGCTTCATCCATAAAGGTCACAATTCTGCCAGGCAATGGTGAAACAGGGCTGAAAACGCTTCTGTCACCCCTTCAGGACTCCTTAGGGTGAACCACGCTTCCCTGTCATGCCCGAGCTGGTGAGAGACCTGGAAACACGAACAACTTGAAACACGAGGTGATTTTCTTGTGTTTAAAACATGGAGACCTCATCTTCTTCGTTGGCTTTGGCTGCAAGGACGGGGCAGGAGGTGGCTGTGCACTGGGGATGTCTTAATTGGGCCCGAGGGGAGAAGAAGAAAACGCTGGGTAAAGGAGATAAGGGGGGAATGATTGTCATTCTATGGCAGATGCACCAGGTTCATTAAAGTTACAGTCACTTCTTAATTAGTTTATCTGAAGAATGATGCATTTGAAGCTGGGATTAGCAATCTAAGAAAACAAACCCTTCTCTTGGTGCGGTTTCTAGTCACGGATCCCACAATCCTAAGGCTGCACAGCGTTTACAACACGCTCTTCGTGCTCTTCTCAGCTCAAGCGTTAATTAACGTGCCCTTCCCAGTGTCGAGCTGAATAGAATTGAGAGCTGCCAGGCTCAGCTCGACTCAACTTTGCTATTGCTTCAACGGCAGAAAAAGTTGCCCCCGTGGTTTGGTTAAAAATAGAGGTTTCAAAACTATAAATATTACAAGGGATGATGCAAATGGTTTAGGTTCAGCAGAGCCAACCGGGTGACGATGAGTTCTTTGGCCCTGTTGCAGCATTTGGACTGCAGTTCACACCAGTGCGTCTACCGAGGACTGTAGAGCAGGGGAACCTCATCGAGCACTCGAGTTCGTGTATAGACATGAGTGATTAGAAGCCTTCCCCAGTAAAGACCCCAACTGCTCCCTGGACCCACTGCCAAACACAGCCCCTGCTTTGTGTGCCAACCGACCACACGCTCCTTACACCCCTGGCCTGGGAAAAGCTGCTGGGGTTCTCCACCTTCACCGACGCCGTTACCGGTTCAGGGTGCTGGGAGCTAAGGCGAAGGTCCCGGGCGAACACTGGAGCTGAGCGTTCATTTCTGCAACCCAGAGAACCACTTTCTCCTGACAGAGAGGTACCTGTGCCCTGGGGGGAAGACACAGCTGGAGGAACACCACGGTCACTGCTTTGATGGTTTTGTTAAGGTATCTCCACGGGAAGGCTCGCATTCTAAGCGTGCTAATTAACATTTGCGCTAATTAATTAACGTTTCCGCTGTCTGGAGGCTTGAGGTGATGAAAGTTGCCGGCTGTGTCTATAGAGGAAGGGCAAATTTCACAGCAGTTTACAGTGCTTGCTCGTGTTGCCTGCACAGCCAGGCTCTAGCTGTGCTCCCAGGTACTGGATCGTACTGGAGCACACTGGAGTACTGAAGGGGGAAGCACCCAGCCCTGCCCTGGCATGAGCCACCGAACCCTGCTCTTGCAAACGATGTGCTGAGCGTGCTCATTGTTTCCCCATCCCCCATGCAGCCCGTGTTTCATTCGACCTCAGCAGGGAGAGAGAGAGGCTGGAGTCGGGAGCAGGTTTGGATTTACTCTTCTTTTTTAACAGTCCTTGGATTTCCTTAATGTTTGGACCACAGAAGCCAGGTTTGTGACTCCCCCAAAGCACAAGTTTTTTCTTTCTTGCGTCCTACCTGAAGGTGAGAGGAAGGACTTTACTCTTTCTGCCTTTACAATGCCACCCACGACCCACAGCACACATTTGAACGTTGCTGTAGGAGAAGTGGCAGGGCCGAGCAGCTGCACAGAGCAGCCATTTCCCACTGACCTGTTCAGTGCTGCTCATCCCATCACCCCCTTCACTAGTTTGCTTTATTTGGTAGCAAAACCACTCGGCATAAAGAAACATTTCTACTCTCTTGCAAAAAAGACACGAGTCTCTGGTGGTGTCCCCTGGATCTGAGGCACTTTACAGAAGCTGCTGAGCGTTCCTGCTCCCACTGTACACGGGTGGCAGCTTCCTATGGGCACAGACCGACTTGCTTTAGGGGCTGGGTGTCTGTCAGGCCTCAGTGAGCTCCCTCTTCTCCCGTCTGAAGACGTCAGGACGGTGTCAAGAACAATGAACTCTTAAGTTACGGCTTCACCATCGATCAGCTGCTCTGACCTGCTCCACCGGGCTTCCCAAAGCTACTGGAGTCGAAAGAGAATGCAAAGCCCCTGCTCTCCATGGGGCAGCAGCACGAGGTGAGATGGGGCAAATACCAACCCTCCCCCGCTCCGTTCCTTAAGCTTGGTCCATCAGGGATGACTTTGGCACTCAGCTGGATGAGAGGATGGGCCCAGCACTGCAGGGTCCCCTTGGGACTGCCCAGAAGGCAAGAGGAGGGCACCTTCACGGCGAGATTCTGGAAAACGGGCGCTTTCCAACTCCAAGCCTCTCTGGCCACATTATTTTCCAGGAGGGAGGCGAATCTCCAGCTCGCTGGAGGTCCAGGGCACTACAGGGCAGCTCTTTGAGGCAGTTTCCCTGATGGGAGCCACTGTCAAGACCAAGAACTGTAAAGCAAGATGCCAGCTCCTTGTGCTTAGTACAGTTTCCTCCGGCGATGCCTTTCCGAGGCTGAGAAGAGTCGGGAGCAGCCATTGGGCTTGTTTGCAGGCAGAGCAATCCTGTCACCCATTTTCCCCCGAGGGGAGCTCATGATGAAAGCAAACGTGTCAGATGGTTGAACAGCAGTGCAGTGGAGCTTTTTTTCCCCTCTGGTGCTGTGCAAAAGCCTGAGTAACCTTGGGCAGCGCAGAGTATTGCTCCGTTCACCTCGTTTCCCACACATAGCTCCCCATTTGCAGAGCTATGGGGTTGCAACCCAGAATCACCTGGTTGCAGGTTTCTGGCAAACAGAGCTCTCTTGGTTGCACACGAAAGCTCTGAGATGGCCGTGGGGTTTATTAATTCCCAGTTATCAGTTCTCCTTAAAGCTCTAACTTCTCCGGGATGCTGTTGAAGGCGTGAGGCAGGAGATGCTGCTCTCCGGACCAAGCACGTTATTTATATCAAGAAAACATCTCTGAAAAATCATACCAGCTGAGAACCAAGCAAGGAGAACATCTCAGCCTGAAACTCAGCGCTTAAACTCTTAGGTTTTGGTGCCTCTTTAACAACAGAAAAAGAGATGCCGCTGAGAGAGAATTCCCCATCTTCTACCGGGCGGGGGATGTGGCTTCCTCCGCAGCGCCTTCTGGAAGCTCACACCATCAGCTCTCCAGCTTCACTAACAGCCCGAAGTGAGATGAATCCTCTGGGAACCATTCTACGTTGCTAAAGCTGGAAACTCAGCGTGTGTTTCACTGAAAGCAGTGGGCATTTGGGCTTTCGCTGCCCCTGGATGTGGGAGCATCTGAACCGCGCTGCCCCGAGCGCTGCGGCAGAGCTGGGAAATCGTTTAGCTGCCCAGTTCGACAGCGAAAAGTTTATCCCTCTGTAATGAGGGGGGTGGGGGGGGGAAG
>JANHGN010016647.1:0-17845 GCA_024605025.1 Megaceryle maxima
GGCACCATTGCAGGGGAGGTTGGCCAGGGCTCTGAGCACCCTGCTCTGGTTGCAGATGGCCCTGCTCCCTGCAGGGCACTTGCACCAGATGAGCTTTAAAAGCCCCTTCCAAACTAATCTACTCTATGAGTCTATAACGTAAAAGAGAACTTCAGCTCACTATTGATGAAGACATCACCAGGAGGTTGAGATAAAGCCTTTGGAAGGGAACTGCAGATGCTGGGCAGCAGTTGTGCTCGTCACTTTGCACAGGCTTTCACTTAACAATTGTTTCCTTTTTTCTTGTTTCTCGGCAAAGTGCTCATCCATTCTGCATCCCAAGCCTTGGCTTTAACTGTGTCTGCTTTCTTTTGCCTCCTCTCTTTTCTCCTGCAGAGCCAAGCTCCCATTATGTCATTTCCTTAAAGGCCTTCAACAACGCGGGCGAAGGGGTGCCCCTCTATGAAAGCGCGACCACCAGGTCGATGACAGGTGAGTTGCAGACATCAGTTCGTGACCTGCTCCCCATCCACCAACATTTGCCTTCCAAAGGCACAGATTTAGGCAAAAGGTGTTGGTCAAGGCCAATGGAAGAGAAGATCAACCTCCAGGACTCTGCTAGACTAAATCAGCTTCGTTTTTCCCTTTTATCGTTGGCATGTGGAGAGAATTAATTAATTATTAATTCTTACTTACCCTCTCCACGAATTGGCTCTCTAAATGGAATGGGATGCTCACAAGTGCTGGCTCTTTGGTGGTGGGGTTGGGTTGGGAGAAGCATGACCCACCAACAACTGAAATATTCAAAGCTATTCAACACCTGACAGATTGACCGCAGGACGGCGGTGAAGAGTTTTGTAGAATTAGGGCCAGATGAAATTATTTTTTGCCTCCCTCCTTTTGAAAGCAGTTGTAATAAGAAAGAATAAATTGAAAACCCACCATCATCTGGCACACCTACAAAAGCATGTAGAGGGCTTACCAAAGGTGAGGAGGGAACATACTGATGAGGTTCTTAGGGCAAGATAAGGCTCACAGAAGGGGTTACACAGCAGGAGTGGAGCAGCTGATTTTCATTGTTGGGACACCAGCAAAGTTCTAACATCAGAATTATTTTGATGTAGCACCATCTTCCAGACTACCCTCGTGGGTTTTTCTGCGATCGCTGGAACAGATGAAGGGTTAAAACAACACAACTGATTAAAAATAAATGAATAAATAAATAAAATCAAACAGGTTTTTCCCTCTGGAGCGACACCGTCATTTGGTGAAGGTTTTTTTTCTCGTGTTTCACCCATGGTGTTCAGAGCTGTGTCACTGAGAGCAAAACCCATCACTGACGCTGGCTTGGGTGGACCACGAGGAATAATTCAACCAAATGGCACCTTCTGGGGCTCTACAAGGAAAAACCAGCTTTTATCCATATGGTTTTGTGAAGTATTCCCATAAGAAATCTTGGAAAGTCAGAAGGAGAAGATAAGAAAAAAAAAAAAAAAAGATTAATTACACAATCAAGGGGAACTGTAATAAGCTATATGAGATATAATAAGTGTCAGGGAACTTCTGGCTCAAATTTATTAATCTCTCTTCTTGTCTGGAGTCTACAGAGGTCATTCTTGCTGAGGGTGTGTTTTGTAAATGGTTTTTGCAGTGAGCTTGCCTCAGGATCCACATATACTGTTATTTTTTTAAGGGTTTTTTTGTTCCCTGTTGATTTACTGTTTCAAACTCACCCGGCTGGCCTGTGGGGTTTGATTTTATATCTGTATTTAACCTTTCCAAAATGAAACGATACCTGGGTGTGAAAAAGGTAATTCAGGCTTAGGCTCTGTCTTGGTGAACCGACCCAACAACCATCATCTGCGAACCGTCTTCTTGCTGCGAGACGACCCTACCCGGAGCTTCCCACCACCTCTCACCTATGGCCTCTAAAAGGAGCTGGTACCCTGGGTAGTTCATGGAGGAACATCTCACAAAAGGTTTTTAGCAAAGCTGGAAAACACAGGGATTGTGCTCTCCAAGCAGCAGGTGAGCAGAGGCACCCTGGGCACCAAAGAAAACCAAAAACCCGTGTCTTTGTCCGTTGAGCAGACACGTGGCCGTACTTGGGTGGTTGTGGTGTGCAAAGTTCTGTAACGTATAGTGTTCACAAAACAACTCCAAAGAGACCAAGGAACTGGTTTTTGTCAAGAGGTTGCAATTACCAACTGACAGATGTCCACGTCTGTGTAACAGCAAATGAAACTTCAGTGGAGATCAGCAGCAGTATTTAGGGACCTGTTTTTAGCCACCGGTGGATTAGACATTTCTCTCTTGCTCAGGTCAGTGGTGATGTGTTGAGTTCTCTTGATGGATTGAGTCTGACCACTTATGTTGCTAAACCCAGCTTGTCTTCATGATCTTCTCTACGGTTTTCAGTCTGGGAAAGAAAAAGAGAAGGGCAATGGAGTATTTGCTAAAATATCGACTTGGCTTCAATCGCATCAACTTCCATCGTAAGTCTGTTAAAATAAAAACCTCTCAGTAAAAGGTGTCGCTCAGCTTGCAAAGTTTACAGCCAATTCTTTTAGAAAACTTCCATTCAGGAAAAGAAACTTAAATTTTCCACTTGCAGAAGCTCAGTTCACCAGGTTGGGGCAAAACCGAGAGACTCAGGTGCCCGTTTCTCCCTGTGCAGATTGTGTGTTTGAGTTCTGGATCACAACTGTGTTGCTTTGTTTCCTTCAACGCTCCTGTTCCAGCTTCTAGAAAGAGGCTTTTGATGAAAGAAGCAACACAAGAAGCAGGTTGAACCCTTGTGGCTTATCATACATTTTAAAGATCCTCATCTCCTCAGTTTCTCCTTCTGAAGCCCGTGACCTCCTGAAGTTCTGAGTAAGAACTACAAATCCCTGAAACAGGAGGGATCAAAGGGTGTCAGGAGCTGGAATGACACATGGATGGAGCAGAGAAATGGTAGCAACTGTCAGTGGGGAAACAGTAGAGTTGGTTTTGCTTTGATTAATTAATTAGCATATTATTGGGGGGGGCAATCAAGCAACTTTTGGGTGTGTTCTTGCTGCACTTTATCCACTGTGCTTTTCAATCACATTTAGAAAATTCATAGCTGGTAAACATTAAGCCAGTGAGTATAGTTTTAAAAGGTAGGCCTGTGTGCTCCAACAAGGACAGGGGTGCTGGGTCACCTTATCTAGACCAGGTTTTTTCCAAGAAAGCTTGGACCAGACGATCCTTGAGGTCCTTTCCAACCTGGGATTCTGTGTTTTGAACCAAATAGAAACAGTCCCTTGTTCTGACATGGGTGCAGTCACCATGAAGCCCCAAAGGGCAGAGACAAAGCCCTGGAGAAGCCAAGAGCATGAATGTCATCGGGACCAAACTGAAGACTGATAAGGAGAAAAATTCTGTGTATAGGTGGTTTTGGTTTTTTTTTCCCATGACTAACAGCAGTCATCTGCTGCTAACCCAACATCCGTTTCCCCTCTCATACCACGGTAACTCAGCAAAACCTCCTCTGCAACAAATTGGAAGGAGAAGCATGGCCACAGTTACCTCAACATCCTCAATTAACTCAGATCCAGACTTGTGGAAATGAAATTAAATGTGCCACCTTCTCAATAATTATAAAGCCAGCCAGAATTTTCCTCTGGCATTACATAGCTCACCACTGTGGCATGCGCATGGTGCTCAGCATCTTGCTCCCCAAAGGCCACTTGGTCATAGACACATGAGAGAGGAACAGTGCTTGTTCCTCAAGGAAGAAACTCGCTCGATGGTAATCCACTTCTCTCTGCCTGGGTTGTGCCCATTTTGTGTCTTTGGGATGTGATGGGTCATGGTAGTGTTGGGTTGATGGTTGGACTTGATGCTCGTAGAGGTCTTTTCCAACCTTAATGATTCTTTGATTTGAAAACACGCTGACAGCGTTAAACCAACAATTGCAAGATCATCACTTCAGCAGGGAAATTGTTACATTCTGTTTTGCCCTTTAAACAGACGTTTAAGCAGATGCAGAACACGTTCCTTTCAAGAGCCTATACCAACAATCTAGCCTGAAAGAGGCTGCTGGGAGAGGAAAGCACCAGAGGTACCTCCTACACGTATGGGAGGAGGTCACGTCTATAAATCAGCTTGGAAGATGACACGCGCTCCACTTTGTAGGCGTTTCCAATAACGTGTCAGCTAAGGGATTCCAACTTTTAAGAGAATGTAAATCATTTTAAGGAGAGACACCGTGCGTTGACTTCATCCCATGTGAAGAAAGCACGGCCTGCCTGGGAGTGTTTAAACAGGTCGGGTTAAAACCAGCACGTGGCGGCGGTGTAGCGATGTTGTAGCGGCTTGACGGGAATGTTGCTGACGCGCTCTCATTTTGCATTAATGCCTTTCTTTCTGTTCTCCTCATGTTCCTCCTCCTCATTAATGCCATGCATTTAACCCATTGTGACGTGTGCCCCTTGGTGGCTTGTTTTGTGTTTTGGTTTGGTTTTTGGTTTGTTGTTTTTGCTGTTTGTTTGGTTTTGTTTCTGTTTAACTTACTTATTCATTTCTTTTGGAATGCTCATTTGGTGATGTATGAACCCAGACCCCATTGATCCATTAGAAGTTGATTTTTATCCTTTGCTTGATGATTTCCCTACCTCAGTCCCAGATATCTCCACCCCCATGCTCCCACCAGTAGGTGTCCAGGCTGTTGCACTTACGCATGATGCAGTGAGGGTCATCTGGGCAGACAACTCTGTCCCAAAGAACCAAAAGACTACAGAGGTTCGCTTCTACACGGTCCGATGGAGAACGAGCTATTCGACAAGTGCCAAGTACAAGGTGAAATTTTAACACGTTATGAATTTATGAGCTCTTGCCTTCTGTTCATATTTTATTTGCAGAGACTCTGAATTGGCTTTTAGGAACTTCCTTCAACCACAGTTCCAAAGGAGACTTGTGGGAGTAACTGCTGCTTCCTAGAAACCTGGGGGTTTAGCTGGATGAAAATGCCCTATTTTAATTCCACGTGCCGACTGTTGAAAGTTTGGCTCTTTAATCTTTACCAGTCAGCTTCAAATTAGTCACGGATTTGGTAATAGAGTGATAGCCATTGGAAGAATGCACGCCCATTGAGGTCTTTCCCAGGTAAATTTTGGAAGACATGGGAATCACAGAGTCATAGATTCACAAACTGGTTTGGGTGGGAAGGGACATTTAAAGTCTATCTGGTTCAAACTCCCTGCAGGGAGCAGGGCCATCTGCAACTAGAGCAGGGTGCTCAGAGCCCCGGCCAACCTCCCCTGCAATGGTGCCAGGGATGGGGCAGCCACCACCTCTCGGGGCAGCCTGGGCCAGGCTCTCCCCACCCTCAGCACCAACAATTGCTCCCTTCTCTCCAGGCTGAATCTCCCTCTTTTAGTTCAAACCATCCCCCCTTGTTCTGTCCCAGCAGGAACAGATCAAAACTCTGTCCCCATCTCTCTGACAGGTCCCTTTAAGTCTTGAAAGGCCCCCAGAAGGTCTCTGCAGAGCCTTCTTCCAGGCTGAACAGCCCTATTTATGATTACTCTTGTGATTCTGGTTTGGCCAGACTCTGGGTAACATGTAAAGAGCTGGTGTGAGTCATTTATTCCATCTCAATCACCCAGAAGCAGAAAGAATCAAGCATCCTTTAAGAGGTTCTACTTTCTTAAAATAACCACTTTTTTTCAAGGCAAAAAGATAAAACCCGTTAGGTTATTCTTTGAAAACAATGGAAGAAACTTCCTTTTTCTTCCAAGGGCTTTGGATGCTGCTCACAAACAGGTTCTCAAAGCCTTTGCATGTGTCTTGGCCTTGAATCCCCAAGTCTTTTGAGATTTGCCCATTAAAGTCGCCCAGTGCTTCGAAACTGTCAATCAGATCTAACCTACTGAAGGGTTTAGCCTTTCCCCTTGAAGTTGGAAGTTCAGAAATTTAACTTGGCCATGCCAGCTTCGTGCAAACTGTCCCAAACAGGCGTGGGGTAGCATTACTGAAGGTACTTGCTGCAGTTCCACCCCCTTCATCTCAATGTGATACTCACTTCAAGGATATCTTGACTATTGAAATGCAAATATTTAGGATTGAGCGGAACCGTCAAAGAAAAACACTCAGCTGGAGACAAATAACTTTCTTTTTACAGAAAAGATCCCAGTGTCTTTGTGTTCCACTAAAGACTCTTTTATCCTGGAATAAGTTCAAACCCCGTTGGGTTGTTGGTTTGGGGTTTTTTTCACTGTGAATTTTTCCTGATTGTGTGTAATATCTGAGCATTACCGCAGTGATAGTTACCAGATTTAGTTACCCTCAGGCGTGCTGAGGAGTATTTGATGCCATAAATCATTTCATTTCTTCCAAAATCTTTTCTGGGGGAGAAAATTATTATTGCCTAGATTGAAATCCAGCCTTTTGTGAAAGAATCTCTCATAGATTTTGCTGTCTTTGGGAAGTGACTGAGTAGTTTATGAACACGTAGGTTATAAGTGAAATCTTTACTTCAATAAAACATTTTATAGAGCGATGTTCTCCACTGGAGTAAACCCCTAGTAAAGATAAGTTGCCAAACCTCTAATTTCCAGGAACCAGGAGTTGTAATTGAATGTGATGATAACGACACTTTATTCCATGGTGGACTGGAAACTTGATGTCCCATTTTTAGTCAAGGTCGATGTATTTCTGAACCATCTGATGATTCACATCAGAACAGCATTACTGATGCATGGCAGCGAGACGTCTCGCGGTGAACAGCTTCCCAGACCTGACCATTAAGGTGGTCTTCTGATGCAAAGTCATACGTGGGTTGTCCTCACTCAGTAAACTTCCCGTCCAGAGGTACAGAAGCCTGTTAAGGTGCACACCACACGCAAGTCGTTGGCACCAGAAGATTGATTGCATGGCAGGGTGTGTAGCTTGAGAAGTGTGGGAATTGATCTTACTCCATTGTGACTGATTTGTCCAATAATCTTCTTCTCACTTGGCTCCTTTGATACCAGCATGGTTTGGCTCGAGTTGGTCCCTACTGCAGGCTGAGGGAAAATGCTAAAGGAACAATTAACTGTTCACATCCACATCGATGTGTTTAGTTGGTCGCAACGTATCGCAGCGAGGCAGATCAATAATATATTTCCAATATAATCTAATAGATAAACATGTTCTGGTTAACTAAGCAGAAATGAGGTTTATGAATAACAATTCATCTTCATGTAGGGGTCCTGGGGGGAAATTTTGATCTGTATTGTAAATATGTGTTGGATGGGGCAACCTGGTCTAGATGACCCCTAATATTCTATGATTCTGTGATTCTGTGTCCCTGCTCCCTGCAGGAGGGTTGGAACTAGATGAGCTTTAAGGTGGCTTCCATCCCAAACTATGATTCTATGATACGTGGTAACCCCATGAACTGGGAAACCTTAGGACCATTCTAGGGGTAAAAATGCTTTCTGAACCTCCACTAAAAGAAGGTAGTAGAAACATCCTTTTTGTTTTAGAAGGAAGTCATCGCAAGAGGCTGGAAATGAGAGTTTTTAAGTTATGGGAATGATCCTGGGTTTTGTCCTCATATGGACATAGGTGAAGGACACAGGATTATCTTCCAATTTATGATTGGAAAAAAAAAAAGTGATTGGCAGATTGTTTTGTCTGGGAGAAGATAAAGAAAAAGCATCACAATAATTTATTTAACTGCTGGTATGAAAAATACTCAAGGTACCCAGTAGCAGTAGAGCTATTTCACTTGAAAAAGCAATCCTTTCTAACTGTGTTTTGCTTGGCCACCAGCAAAAAGAGTGGCTTTCAAAACTTTCTCTGCTCCATCTCTTTGCAGTCGGCAGATACGACAGCTCTGAGTCACACGGTGATAGGTCTGAAGCCAAACACCATGTATGAGTTCTCTGTCATGGTCACCAAAGGTCGGCGCTCCAGCACCTGGAGCATGACGGCTCACGCTACCACCTATGAAGCAGGTAAGGCAAGAGCTGCTGGAAGGGTTTGCTTTGGGGGGGGTTAATTTGTCATCAAAAGCCTTGCTCAAGTTCATCCAAACTGCATAAATCAACAGCCTACATGTAAAATTAGCAGTATTTCTTCACTTTGTTTTCATGGGTAGCAAAAAGGAGCGGTCTACTGAGTGCTGGTGGCATCGTGAGAAGATAGGAGGTGGTTGTAGGTGTGTGTAATGCTTTGCCCCAGAATATAATGGGGCTGTGATTTTTAATGCTAACTATTTAAAATAGTTTTCACTTTTCAAAGAAACCCAAGATGAGGCGAGAACGATTGTTCTCTTATTATTAGCTAATGATTTTGCTACTTGAAAATTTGGACTGGCAAAGTTCTGTGTGGCTCTGTCTCAAGTTCTTGACTTCTCGTCCACGTAGTAAAAAGGGCTCAACAACTGTTTCTATCTAAGGCACATCCTTCTTGGCTCAAGGTCTTGATGAAGAGGTCTACTCATAATCTTAGGTGGACACATTTTAGCTGTTTGCTGTGCACAGTGCTAGTGGCCAAATGCCTCAATCCATCCAAGAACCACCATCAGGGTCTCAGCGATTGCACCCACACGTGAAAAAGAAGAGATGGAGATGGGAATGGGGTGGGGGGAAAGTTACTAGTCAAGTGAGCAGCCTTTTCAGCTCGCTCATTGTTTATTGTTAAGACATAATGAGCTACCCTGTGCAAAATGTTGACTTAGATAAATCCCCTGCTGACGGTTTGGGAAGGCATCTCCTCCATGCTCAGTGTTTTTATACATCCATGCTTCGTTTCCAGCAAGCAGCTGTTGTTAATATTAACAATGTGCTTATAATAAACAAATACACTTTGAAGGCTTAATTTAGCTGCTCTTCTCGAGGGTATGGAGTGGTATTTTCTGAGCAGGAAGCTACGACCTGAAAAATACTTCAGATTCTGAAGGGGGCTAAATGGAGTTTTGGTAACAGACACCGGATACGTTTTATTTGCAACCCTAGTGCAGTGGGATCAGAGCAGTTGGAAAGGGATGGGGATGTGGTGGTGCCTGCAGATGAGAAGATCATCTCCAAAACGTCGTTGTGCCTTTTTCTTTTGTTTGCTTTCAGTTGATCACAGTAGGGAAATAGTCCCTTCCAACCCAAACCCTTCAATGATTATTCTTCACCTGTTGTAGGCAGCAATATGTGCATTTGGACACGGATGTAGTACACACTATATTTTCCTGACCGGTGGCCTTGAAAACATTGTAGGTGCCCTTACAAATTGGATACTACCAGCAGATACCAAATGAAGCCTGCCGGTAGATATCGATTTGTTGGGTGTTGGTTTTTTGTTTTCAATGAAACCCACAGTACACACCAGTTAATTAACAAAGGGAAAATAAGAAGGAATCTACGTGTCCTTAGATTTTTCCCATGTGATCGCAATGCAATTATCTGAGCTTGACGGAGCAGCTCTGTTAATTAAGGGCATCGTGCACTGCTGATCTTTATTGCCTGTTCTGTACCCATTCCGCGTGTGGAATTTCTCGTAATGGAATTAAAGAACCTACATATCAGCATCGGTACAGAATTCACTGGAGATTGCTGCCGTGGCTGGGGGAGAGTTGTTATGCCCATAATTCAAAAGCAGCTCTCAGAGCCGCGTTCCATCCCCAGATCCACTGATACGAGGGGCATTAATGAGCTTTAAGGGAAACATCTAAAGCTTTGATTTTTCTCGTGATAATCTGATGTTCACAATCTGCTGGAAAGCAGAACTTGACTTCAGCCTCTCAGTGGGACCCGTGTGGTAAGAACCAGGGTGGAAAGCCTACGTTACAGGAGGGGGCTCCTGAGCTTTACTGGTTTAACCTCGCAAAAGGCAGAAAGTCTAGGAAGGGGAAGGGGTAGTTGGTGAAAACACATCAAAAGGGTTAATGGCAGAGGATGGAAAATAATGTTTAAGATAAAGATGCTGAGAGATGGATGTGCTTTGATGGATATACCTGTCATTTATCTGAGGTCAGAGAGTATTGCAGGATAGTATTAATGGTTGGACTTGGTGATCTTAAAGGTCCTTTCCAACCTAAACTACTCTATGATAGGCTTAGAAAAAGGAAAGAGAAGGAAAAGTTTACTCCTAAAATGGTGTGATTTGCTTATGAAAAGGGTCATCTCTTGCAGTTCCGTGAAATAGCCAAAGAGTCCAAGCTGTTTCTTCTGTTACACTGGTTTTAAACGGATGAGCCAGTGTCCCAGGCTGGCTGCAAGCTGAGTGGCTTTGAAATGCAAGGTAAACCCTCTTGAGAAGTAATAATGCCAAGAAGAATCAGCAGTAATGACAATGACAATAATAATAATGCAAATTTCCCCAGTAATACTGAGAGCTTATGTCTCACTCAACATTGCTGAGGATTAAGAGACTTCTCAAAGATCTGGGAGCATGTGGTTGCCTACTTAGGCTGAGGAAGATGCCTCCAGTGAGAAGCAGGTCATGTGACAAGCGAAGTAAACACTTTGGTGCTGGCTCTGGATGTTCTTGGATCCATCAGTGGTTGTTCAGTCATAAGGACTGATATTAACAGGAGCAGGATGAGAGCTTTTCGCCAAACCATAGACTGGTTTGGCTTGACCTTAAAGATCATCTCATTACAAGCCCCCTGCCATGGGCAGGGACACCTCCCACTAGAGCAGGTTGCCCAGAGCCCCATCCAGCCTGTGCTTGAACACATCCAGGGATGGAGCATCCACAGCTTCCCTGGGCAATCTGTGCCAATGTCTCACCATCCTCAAGAGTGAAGAACTTCCTCTTCATTTCTAATCTAAATCCTAACGTGTCCACACACGGTGCTCTGTACAATGGCTGCTATCAAAATACCAGTTCTAGACAAATCACATCTTCTGTGTTTGATGAGCATCTAAGGACCCTCACATTGGAAAGGGTCTAAGAAAGCAGTGAATGTCTGTCAAGTTGAGCTGTTCATGCCCCCCCCTGGTGCATGGGGAATTCAAAAGCAGGTCATTAATGACTGGTTTCAATTATTTTCCTTATTTTCAGCTCCAACCTCTGCTCCCAAGGATTTGACCGTCATTACACGGGAAGGGAAGCCCCGGGCTGTCATTGTCAGCTGGCAGCCGCCGTTGGAAGCCAATGGAAAAATTACTGGTAAATATTGACATTATTCCACATTCTCCATGTACTTACTGTTCTGATCATTTCCTTCTTGCACTCCCTACCTCTGTTTAGGGTTTTTTTTCCCTTTGGTGCTATTCGATCTGACATAATAATTTCCTCTTAATTTTATCAGCCAACTTGGTCGACGTTGCCAGACCTAGAACTCGTGGGATGTAAATCTTTTCTTTTTAAATGCTAAGAGCAGTAATAAATAATGTTGAAATGCAGCACTGGAAGCAAAGCTTTTGTGGTACGTGCCGCTCGATGATAATTAGAAATGACTAATAATAAGTACTTTGTTTGGCAATAATGCAATGCATAATATACGTAATGATAGGTTGCTAGGTGCAGCACATAATGGGAGAATTTATCTGTAGATATTTAACTTTACAATAACAATTTAAGGCCATGATGATCAGGAAAATTAAAAAAAAAACCCACCCTAAAGTTGACTGACAAGAAATGAACTTAATGGATTCTTCACAATGGCAGATTTTATTTTCCAAAATAGTGCATCTAACCTTAGTGCCTAATTAAGAAATGCATTCCTTTATCCAGTCTTTTAATGTGAACTTAGTTTGAAAAATATAGTAGAGTTCTAGTTGAGATTTTGCAATTAAATTATCATTTCAGGCTGTTAATAGGCATCTCAGGAGCGTATAATTATTAGGTGAAATTTTGCTTCTCTTCAGAAACCGTGCACATTATGGTCACGTTGCTACGAACAGTTGGGTTAGACCAGTTCTGCAACGTATTTTTGAGAAGGTACTGGAGTGTGGCCAGAGAAGGGCAATGGAGCTGGGGAAGGGTCTAGAGCACAAGTGGGGTGAGGAGCAGCTGAGGGACCTGTGCTTGTTGAGCCTGGAGCAAAGGAGGCTCAGGGGAGACCTTCTGGCTCTGACAGCTCCCTGCCAGGAGGTTGGAGCCAGGTGGGGTTGGGCTCTGCTCCCAAGGGACACGACAAGAGGAACTGGCCTCAAGTTGCACCAAGGTTGGTTTAGGTTGGAGCTGAGGAACAATTTCCTCCCCTCAAGGTTTGTGAAGGGCTGTCCCAGGCTGCCCAGGGCAGTGGTGGAGTCCCTGTGATCCCTGGAGGGGTTTCCAAGCCGTGGAGCTGTGGTGCTGAGAGCCATGGGTCAGTGGTGCCCTGGCAGTGCTGGGGGAACAGTTGGGCATGATCTGAAAAGTCTTTTCCAACCAGAATGATTCTGTGACTGTATATATTCATAACTTTATATATATTAATTCCAATGTCATGGTCAAAAAAAACTGCTTTAGTAACTCCAAACTAGAAGCCACTAAATAAAATCCTGTAATACAAAACAAGCCAAAAAGAAAATGAACCACAAAACCTTATCACTTCCATCCTAACGCTGCTTGCCCATGACCAGTGCAACCACTCATGTGGAAAGAGTTTTGAAAAGCATCTTTGATTTCAGAAAAGAATAAGGAAATAGCAGTAATAAGGTTTACACCACCTCTGTAGGATCTTCAGATCCGGGCACAAAGACCCAAGTCCTGGCTTTCCCCTGTAGCTGCCAAGAACTATCGCATGGCTTCCCATAAGCACCCAGTGATTGATGTGTGTCATTGATGTCATTTGAATTTCATAACAGAACCCCGTTAAAATTTGCTTGAAGCACTAATGGTGAGACTGTTTATATTCAGCTTACATCCTCTTCTATACGTTGGACAAGAACGCTCCCATTGACGACTGGATTATGGAGTCCATCAGCGGCGACCGGCTCACCCACCAGATCATGGACCTCAACCTGGACACCGTCTACTACTTCAGGATCCAAGCTCGCAATGCCAAGGGAGTGGGACCTCTCTCTGATCCCATTTTCTTCCGGACGCTGAAAGGTATGGATCTGTGTCATCTGGCTAGTAATGACACATGGAATTCTCTTATGCCTCAGCGGGAGCTTTGCAATTAATTCAGTGTCAATCAGAAGAGATCCCGCTACTCGAAACTGTTATTGCGAGATAAAAGCAAAATGCTACGTACAGTAGTTGACAAAGGTAAACCACATAATGAGGCAGTAACTATATTTTTCAATTCAATCAGCCAGGGGAGAGCACTCTGACACCACCTCACTTTCTACCGTCAATACTGAAGCTAATTGGATCTGACTGGACATCTCTAGGGAGGTCCCTTCTCATTTTGGATCCTCCTGGAACGGCTCACTCCTATCAACAGCGTAGGCTTGCAAAAATCTGATCAAAAACCTCAGCGAGCTGAGACACAACTTGACTTTGTGTGGGGAAAACGAGTCCAGATATTTCTCAGGACCTGTTATTAACACACTAATTAATACCTGATCCCTCTCCCTTAGCGACCAGGGAGGAGGAACAGGCCAAACAGGGGCACAAAGATTTGAGGGGTCGGTATTTCAGTGCCAGTACGTTCATGACAGCAAAGGACCGTGCTTTGTATCAGACTTGATTTCCAATTAACACGGGAGAGAGATTCCTCTTCTCTCTTCCCCGCTGCCTGTCGGTGTGAAGCCCTGACATGAACTACCCAGAAATTATTAGTTATGAAGATGTAAAGCAATATTACCGTGAGTGGGAAGCGGGGTGCTTGCAGCAGCTCTGCTCCTTATATTTTAAGCTGTCACTCATTCATTTGCACAAAGGTAGGAAATTACTTTGCCAAAGACGTGTAATTAATGAAAAACTCAGGATGACATAAACAGTGAACCTATTCCAGGACAGCAGCATAGCGCACGAGATGATATTATTGCTGGGCCTTTTCTACAGAAAATCCAGGGATTTGGGTATAAAAATAACACCTGGTAGTTGAAACTGGACGCAGGCTGAGCCTGAGAAGTCAGAACTGGAGGGAAATGAGGGAAATTCAGACTCCCAACCCATGCTTGAGAGGCTTGGAATCAGTGTTGATGCACAAGCCTCTTCTTAGTCATAGAATTGTTTGGGTTGGAGGACACCTTTAAGATCATCCGAGTCCATTCCTCCAGCACTGCCAGGGCACTACTAACCCATGCCCCTCAGCACCACAGCTCTGAAACCCCTCCAGGGATGGGCACTTTCAACACTTCCCATGAAGCAGCATCCTCAGCAGCTGGCAGAGAAGTGGCCCTTTTTCCTTCACCAGTATCAGTGTCTCCAAACCATGTGATCAACCATTCATGCTGGGAGGGAAAAACCTCGTACGACAGTTTTTTTCATGAATTACTGAGAGTCAGGGGAAAAAAAAAAAGAAAAATCATATCAATTTGTTCTGAGCTTATCATCGTCTGCCCAGGTTTGCAGGACTTCCTTGTCCAAGTCATGTTTCACTTGGAATGAATTATTGGGAAGATCCTGATTTTTCATTCTCCACCGCCATGAAATGTGAAGAGATAGCACGTTGTGGGTGCTTCATCTCTCTCAAGCGGATGGTGCCAACTTAATTTCATGCTCCTAATTTGTGCCAAGCAGAAGAAGTCTATTAGGCTGAGCTGAAAATGAGTCAAGGCATCCAAATATAATAGCTGCAGACTAATGAGATATGAAAAGATATAGAGACCCGGATATCTAACTAAACCAAAAGATTAATGCGCTTGATATCACCTACTTTGTAATGTTTACACAAAGTACCATAAAACTCATTTGGGAAATGAATTCCGGATCAGACAGCATCAACAGATCCCCAAAAAGATGAATTTCTACATTTGTTACATCTTGTAATAGCCTACAAGGACTATGGCTAATACTTTGCCATGAATACTTAATGATATCCACCCTAAATATGTCATGTTCAATACCAGTCAACTGGGTTTTTGACAAATCTATCCCTACACTTGAGGTGAAAAAGACTTTCTGAAGTCTTGAGTGCCTTCTGAATTATGCAAAAATTGTTGGGTTTCCTGCCCTTAACGACTATTAGCAGGAAGCTGTGTATGTGCCATATGGTAATGTGCACTCTGATGGCAAACCTACGTCCTGATCAGAGGACGTTTTAAATCCTGAGGAGCTAAACAAGCATCAAAGAAGCCACTAAGTCACCCACTGCCTCCTTTCATAGATTCTAGCCCGTCGAGGAAACCGAACCGTTACTCGGCGTTGTAATTGCACCTGCGAGTATTTACTAAAGAAAACGTAGTGAGCTGGGAGAACAAGGTGTGTTTAGTAGTACATAACACCACCGTGGAGCAGCGTGGTTAGATCCTTCCACCTCGGCTCTGCTGACAATTAATATCCAGGCAAACAGGCAAATCCTGAGCTTATGGAAGGTGTCGTTACGCTGCGACCTTCCATCGGCCAGCGATGGCTTATGTCACTTGAGGATGCTCTGACTGGGTGAATATATTCCTAGATAAAGATACACACAGTTTGAGGGACCTGGAATAGCAGGATAAAATAAGATTGATCATCCCATTTTTTTGTTATATAATTTGAGGTCGTTACTGTGATTTTGCTCCTTACCAAGTCTGGATGACTTCAGTAAATATTATGTGTGTGCATATATATATTTATGGATATGTGTTTATGGACCATTATGACCCAATAGCACGTGCATTTTGCAGCCTCTCACAGTGTTTTGTCACAGATTAGAAGTTAGATTCCAGCTCTCAATGTTCATTTACTTTTATGGCATATAAACGTTCAGAAATGTATTAAATTGCAGGATAAATAGTCTAAAATTTACTCGCAACTGCCCATTGAAATGTGACAGCTCGGGAGGGAGCGGATGAGCCAGTGACAGACAGATAGGAAGGAGGATTTCCTCAAGGTTTTAAATAACTCCTCGGTGATTTGTTTCTTTGTCTACAACAGAAATGAGCGAATCTCAGAAGTGCATTTGTGAAATGAGCTTGTGCTTTCTTCTGCTCAGCTGGGCTTTGTGGGCTTTCTGCAGGACACCAGATGCAAAGTTGCCCCTGGACCATTTCTAAAAGAGCCCTGAACTGGCGGGTGATTCTGCTCCCCCCGCCTTGACCCCCCTCTTTTTTTGGCTGGGATGTTGTGGGGCAGCATTTCTAGCCCTGCAGTGCCCTCTAATGCTGCCTTGGCGTTGTGGTTCAACGACACATCCCAGTTCATAACCGGCACCAACCGGGAGCCCCTGTGACCTGTCAGAAGTTGATCTTACCCAGCCAGGCTGCAGCATTGCATGGCAGTGGAGATGTCCCCAGTTTAAAGATGTCCCTGCCCATGGCAGGGGGGTTGGACTAGATGACCGTTAAAGGTCCCTCCCAACCCAAACCAGTCGGTGACTCCTCCATCTTCTGGAGAAGACAGCAAACGATGAGTGGGACGAGGGCAGCAACTAAATGGTGTCGCTGCTGCCACGGAGGTCCCTTTAGCTGTGAGCAGGGATTCTTGGTTTTATTAATATATTTGTTCTAAGGGAAAGGTGACCGCCCAAGTTTGGTTCAGTGGGGAAGTGCAGGCTCATAGATTTCTAGAAAATTTGACACCATTTGCTAAATATACCCCTTTCTTTTCTGCATCCACATGAAAAAGTCCAAGAGGGGGAAAAAAACAACTCTAACCAAGGCATCCAAAAAATTAACTGAGGTTTGAGCATCATCAGAGAAGCTCTTCCCCCTCTGCCACCAGCGTGGAGCTCATAGACGTTTGCTAAATGTAAATCACTGCTGGTTCAGGACCTCCAGTCATTCCCAGCACGATGCCGTGATCTAGAGGTTTTGTCATGATTTTAGCAGCCGGGGGAGCAGCCCTGCACCTGCAGGTGGTGGTTATTTGACTTCCAGATTCATGTGCCAAATCAGTTCTTTTTTTTCACCCCCCCCCAATTTCCTGTACTTAAGATCCTTGCATAATTTATTAAGCAGAGGACTAGTTAATGCTCTGCGATGGTAGCTACTTAGGAATTGGAGGCAAGTTTAATTCCCTCAGCCACATCATAAATAGTCAGAAGTTGGAGCGGTGGAGGAAAGCTTTTAATATATCTCTGGAATTTTGAAGTCGTGTCTGGTGCACTTTAGCTCACACTGGCTTTTATGGTTATTATGCAAAAACATGTAAATAGTTTTCAACTCCCTTTGTAAAACAGCCGAAACAATAAAAAGTCAGACTGAGCTTTCAACCTGTAGATGATTTGACTGTAATTGTTCAAAGAAGCAGCATCTCTCTCTCTCTCTTTCCCTTTCCCTTCTTGCGTAATTACATTTCCCAGATGATACCGAACGAGAACAAGAGAATGAAAAAATGCTGCATGAGAAGGAACTTGTTTGGTGTGAGGGTGTCAGAGGCTGTCCCAGGCTGCCCAGAGAGGTTGTGGAGTCTCCTTGTCTGGAGAGATTCCAAACCCACCTGGGACAATGCAACCCTGGGCACCCTGCGCTGGAGTAGGGGGATTGGCTGAGATGATTCTCAGAGGTCTCTTCCAACTCCTACCATGATGGGATTCTGTAACGATTTCACATTTGGAAGAACTTGGTGAAAATGACTGATAAAAGGCAGGGTTCAACCTGTGTCCAAAGTTCAGGGAGGGTCTCCACGATGCTCTTAACCAGATGGTTTAGTTTTATGTAGCCATACAGGTATCAAGGAGTTGGACTCGATGATCCAGAGGAGGCCACAAAGGTGATCTAGGGGTTGGAACCCTTCTGCTGGGAGGCCAGGCTGAGAGAGTTGGGCTTGTTCAGCCTGGGGAAGAGAAGGCTCCGGGGAGACCTTCTGGTGGCCTTTCAGGACTTGCAGGGGCCTGGCAGAAAGATGGGGACAGAGTTTTGATCTGTTCCTGTTGGGACAGGACAAGGGGGGA
>JANHGN010016648.1:0-23377 GCA_024605025.1 Megaceryle maxima
TACCAGTACATCCCTTGGTTATATAGAGCAAGCTTCACTGATCACACACCAACAATGGTTGGATAGATGTGAGAGCCCACACGCTGTTCCTGCACCTAAATCTACTACATGATTGGTTGCTATCTAACTCGCCCAGTACCCCCACATCCTGTTTCTCTCTACTTTGTTCTGCTTTATCTTCTTGCTTCATTGCCTTTTCTCCACTGTTCTTCCTTTGCGCTCTTTCCATGGTTCAAAGACAGTTCATGGTAACAGTGTCTGTTTTCTTCCGACCAAGATCCTACAATATATATTAACCAAAGCTTTGGTAAACATCAAGATTTTCATATGGAGGGGAGAAGCAAGAAATCAACTTTTAAATGCAAGAAAAACAAAAATAAAACCAGAAGAGGAGAGAAAAAGTCCAGGTGGTATGGATTAATCTGCTTTCATCTGAACTTTCCCCAAATGGAGAATATTCTTCAGAAGTCAAACACAGAGCCCTATTTCATGTTCTCTGCAGTAACCTTTAGAGTTCAAAACACTCATCTGTTCATCCCTCCACGTCCCCTCGCAGTGGCGGTTGCAAACGACACAAACATTTGACTATGATCTGTGCTCTCCCTAATGCAGCCGAGCCCACACGCGCCTTGGAACAATTTTCTCTGGAGCAAGTTCAAGCACAATTTGCTCACGCTGGTATCTATCTGTCATCGGATGTGTCAGCCGAATCTCTCTCAGCTCAGGTGGGGAGGAAGGAGACAAAAGGTCACCTTCTACACAGGGTATGTTCTCCAGGAGGCAGGAGAGAGGAGGAGGAAAGCTAAGTTTTCATCTACCTGACAGGAATTGAGTGTTTTTCTTCCCCTTTCTCTTCACATTTCTTTCCCCACAGAAGCAGCACAGCTTTGTACCTCCGGTAGCAAGTGGGTGTGCTCAGGACAGATGAAAATGATGTAGATTCATCAGAAAGCTGGAAGAGTTGATGCTGCTGAACAGTAGCTATGAAGGTTGCGATGCTTTTCCTCAGAGGAAGGATCTCTCACCAGCCTTTGAAGGCCAACAGTGCCTTTCATTGCCTGAGGCTGCTCTGTGCAATGGAAATAGGTCTGGTTGTTACAGCCAAGGTGCTTTCAGGAGCCTGCAGGAGGCACTTGGATTCCTGATACCGCCCTGGCTGAAGTCACATGGTGTTGCTTGGGAGTTCATCCTCCTGTGGGAGATGCAAGCAAGGAAGATGACTTCAAGTACAGTTCTGCGTTGAAAAGGGGTTAATTAAGAAACCACACCTTCCTTGGGTGTATTCATAATTATATCTGATTAACAACTGCACACAAGAACATAGGGCACCGTGACCCCAGCCTGCCCCAACACAACCCAGCACAGCTTCCCTAGTGTGTGCCAAGAGGAGATGTGATCACTGAGAAGGACTTCACAGTCTAAGCTTTAACCTGCATTGCTTAGCTCAGCTACAAGTAGCTGCCTTCAACAACTCACAATTAGGAACTTAAGCTCTCCAAGGCATGATTTGGAAAGCACCACAAAACTCCAACCTCACCAAGGACCAAGGCATCTCCTGATATTGGGCAAGGGTTTAGCCATGCTCCAAAAAAGCCATGGCCCAAAGTATACCCTGGAGTATGAAACTCATATTGCCCAGATGCACTTGCTTAGGGAGAAGTTTGGGCTAGAAAACACAGAAGAGGGAAACCCAGCATCTGGTGTGGTGTGACCACTGCCCACACAAGAACCAGTCTCTGTCCCATCATACACAGGGCGAGACTGCTCTGGTTTGAGAGAGAGACAGAAAAGTGGTTGGAACAGGAAGAGAAGACAGAGCATCCATCTCCATTGAAAAAAGGATCTTATCTTTAATGGAGATACAACCTCCAGGATTTTTATTTATCCTTAATGTTTATTTTGTCAGTGTTTCTGTATCTGACACCAGTCAAAAGGGATTCTGGGAAAAAAATATAAACGGCACTTTTAGTGTTTTATAAAAGGAGATGTATGATCTCAGTCAGTCAGTGAGAGCAGAAGACTTACAGGATAGTAAGGAATAGAAAAGGGCTTAGAGATTTATTTCCCATTAGATGGGGAGGAAAGGGGCACAGGCAAAACCGAGTGATGTGGAACCAGAGCCAAAACACAGAAAAGGCAAAAATTAAACTGAGACAGGCTAAAAGCTTTCCAGAGAAATGTTTCCCTCCCCCCAGGAAAAGAAGTATTTTCTACAAAAGGACACGTTCAGGGACAGCCCACAGTTTTCTTGAAATTGTTGTTATTTCTCAGTTTGCATTGAGTAACCAACCCTAAAAGGATTAGCACCACCAGAAAAAGAAGTTAGTTTGCAGCAGACTTATTTCCATTGAAAACGTAGGTGAAAGGAAAGGCTTATGTGCAATTCTTCCATCAATAAAATCTCGTTTTCCAACCATTTTTAAGGCTAAAGTGAAAAAAAGAGTTAAGGAAAAAAACCATTCTTGGGGAAATCAGCTAGACATTATTGACAGTAAATCCATAGAAACTTTTACCAAGCTGGCAGCTGTTGTTACCAGTCTCCCAGAGCTGCTATGTGAAGGATAACCATGTTCTGGAGGACAACCTGCTGCTTACAACACAGATAGGCTTCTCCAGTCCCCAAAATGCCCTTCTGCTTCTCTACCCATATCTCTTTATCTAATAAAGGGGTTTATCTCTCCCTACAAATCTTGTCTAGCTATAACTTAACCCTCACTAGCTACACACATCCAAAATAACCCAGCCTGTTGCAGTGAACAGGAGAGGACTGCAACACACAGAGGTGCTGCAGCTGGTCTTGCAAAGGAATGTGTCTTAGCAGGGTCAGAAAATAAAAATTGCTGCCCTACCTTGCAGGAGGGCAGGGCAACTGGTGACCCCCTGCTCAATCCCGCTGCCGCTGCGCTGTTTATTTCACACCGCCTCTCACCATGCTCTCCAAGCACCTTGTCCCTTCTTATTGCTTCATCCATGATGCTTCCCATCACCCCGTTCAATGTTTTCAAAGCCACTAAAATAGGAAAATACAAACACCCACATGATACAAATTTAGTAACATGGATTGGAAAAGAGAGAATTTTTTTTTCCATACCGGCTGTTCCCAGCACACAGCAACAATTGGTGCAAACTGTACATTTTGCAGTGTGTGTCAGTGGGCAGAGACCCAGGCATGGATTTTTAGCAGCAGCAGTAGCTGTGATGAGGCTGGTTTGCAACAGCCAGTGTAAAGAAGCAACGAAAACACTGAACTATATTACTGTGCAGCCAAGCTAAATGCCTTTTGGTCCTTCATGCACGAGTCTTATAAGCGTAAACTTTTCACACTAAAAGAAAGAAAATCATCCTTACACTTTAGCAAGAATGATTCAGATGGCCCCAGGCAACAAAGATCTGAGCTCATAAAGAACAACTGTGTTTGGCTGCCTTTGGAAAAGCATTCACTGATTTTTTTTCCCCGTGCAACATTGCTTTAAGGTACAAAGGACACAGAGGTTAATGGCAGGTCACCAGGAAGATGTTTTGGTGTTATTTCTTTTCAACATGCCCTCCTCCCCTTTTCCAGAGGTATAGGGCTAGATGGGAGATGGGCTGGTATGGAAACTTTGATGCCCACACTCTAAGCAGAGGTTAGTCCAATTCTGGGACTCAGCTTTGGGACTTGAACCTCATCTCTAAGAAACTCCAAGAATGAAATGCAGCTTCACTTTTGCAGAGACTGTTCCAATGCAGTTCTCAAAAGCAGATGTGCACAGAAATAAAAGCCAAACATCTGGCAGCTTCACATGATTCGCTCAGAAGCCCAGCACTTATGTTGGAAATCTGGTAAAGAAAGGGTGGGGGAACAAATAACTTGAGAGTTTCTATTATTCAAGTACCTCAGCACCTCTCATCTCTGAAATAAACCTCTCTGAGAGGTAGAGTACGTTGGAGGAGCCCCCAGCTGCTCTGGACCTGACAGCAGTAAATATTTTCTATCCAAAGTGTAAGTTCTCATTTCATTAGTAAGGCATCCAGTCAAGCCCAGAACATTTTATCAGGAAGGATTGCACGCTGCCCATCATTCCTTCCAAAGTTCCATCACTGTGGGAAGAGATTAGGTAAGGTCCCCCATCCTGTCAATAGCGCTGTTCTGAGTGGAACAGGCTATGGCCTTTTGACCTTCTCTACTGGCTCTAAGATAAGGTATAAAGCCTTTTCATCTCCTCCTCAGGCAGGATTCCTACGATTTCTTTCAGAATGAGGAGAGGAGCATAAAAAACTGTCTCACAAACATGAGGTTTTTTAATGAACGCTCCCTAACAAACTAATCAGATGAAGAGAACATCTCTCTCCCCCTTGCACATGAGAGCATGCCTATGCCCCCCTCTGACACAGCCTCCCCAGGCTGCTGTAACATCTGGGAGCAAGCATCACTCACAACCACCACCCAGCAGTCCCAGGGTGATATGAGATAGACTGACCTCCCACTTAGCAATGGCAGATGGCCTCTCCAGAGCTTCCTTCCAGCTCCATAAATCAGTCATCCCAAGCAGAGGCTGGCCAGAGGGTGCCTCATACCCTCCAAGATTCACAGCCATGCCCTTCTCTACCAAAGCCATTAATTTGGAAAGGGCAAAGACAGGTCCCAGAAAAGCTATGACTAATGCCTAGCTAATTCCCAGAAGAGGAGGAGAACCAGCTCCCAGGGAACTAGAGTCTTACATTTTCCTGACCCAGGCTGTGTTAGTTTAAGAGCGAGCTTGCTCTTACCAGTAAAAATAAATGCTTTCCTCATCAGACAGTACTGAGGGCAGCTCTCCCGCCTGTGTGACATCTGCAGGGCCAGTGGTGCAAGGGCAGATGTCAAGACGCTGAGCAATCCAAAGACCTGCACCACAGGGATTAACCTAGGAGCAGTCTAGAGGAAAAACTCTTGCCCTAACCTTTTTAGGTGTTAAACGCTGAAGTCATTGGTTGGTTTTCACTGTCACAGCCAGGCACAACTTAACCTTCACTCTCCCCCCAAGTAGTTGTTTCCTACTTTGGGTTTGAACACCAGAATATGTATAATTCTTATTGCAATGTTCACCACAGCCACAGCTATGAAACCACCCCCAACTCCTGTACATGCCTTCAGTGGAAGCTGCTCTTCACAGAAGTCTACAAAGCAGGTCCTGAGAGGAGCAAACAAGCAGCAAACACAGCATTGCTTAATACATGGAAAATAGAGTACAGACAAGCTGTTTGCAACACAAAGCAATGAGGCTCAATGAAGTTGAGGAAATATCTATTAAAACAAAGAATACTTCAAATTACAGATTTTTTTTTTTCCCTCCTCAAATGTGGATGTTTTAATTAAGTATTTTTAGCGCTTTACGCTTCCTACATTAGCAGCTAATTTGTAAATTCCATCATCTTTACACACTTTTTAAGCTACACTTGTTGTACTGACAATTAATACTTTATTCAATTAAGTATTTTTACATTCAGCAAAGAGGTATAAAATCTTTTATCTTTGCAATAAAAATACATATTCTTGTAATGATCTCCAATGTTTTGCTGCAGGCAATGTTTTGCAGGTGTACATGGGAGCTGAGAAAGAATTACAGAGAGCTGGAGCTGTCAATACTCTTTCTCCATTTGGAGGAAAAGAAGATTCCAGCTCTCAGTACCTTGTCTTTAGGAGGAAGGATGTTGCACAAAAACAGCTGCAGTTGCATGCAGCAATTCTATGTCCATTTTGCCTGTATGAACTTAAATAAATTTCCTCTAAATAAACATAAAATCTCTAGGTCCATCAGTTCACATCTGCCCAATGTGCAGGAACCCTAAAGGGGCCTGTCTAACTTAGAATCCTAGAGGGTGAATTCTCCCTTGGAGAAGCTGATGGATCCAAACAACTTTTGTGACGGGCAGTACCCACCAAAGGACCCCTGCTAAAAAGAACATGGAAGCTGATGTGGCCCTCAATCTTTCCATGCAGGCTTCACCTTCCTGCAAGGGTTGATTTCAAGGAGTTTTACATGCTTGAGGGTATCAGCAGAGTGTCTTTGTAGCATAACTTTCCAAAGGAGAACTGCAGAAGCTCACTAAGTCTGAGATGCAGAAGAAATTCAGGTTTGACTATGACAGCAAGGACCACAAGCACCTGAGAGAATGAACTACAAAATAAATGACCCACAGCTTTCTGGACAAAGAGGGGAAGCTCAGAGGGTAAAATATGGTTAAAATAGTTTCCTTCCTTGTGATATAAAGGACAAGTATGTTTTAAAGAAAATAGCTTTTAGTTTAGCAGAAGCATTTTCTGACCTAGGAATACTTTGTTGGTACAGAAAGAGCCCAGTATCCAGCTTTGCTTTCACGATGCTGTGCCAACACAGCCCATTATGCAAGAGGGGACTTTCTTCTTTAAGAGGTCAGACTGAGCTCAGTTTTGTGTTGAAATGCAGCTTAATGTGGATTTGACTAAGTATGATTGGCTCAGTGCCTGTCAGCAACTTCAGAGATGTTTGCAAAAGGTTCTTCCATCTTCCTTTGCTTCAATCTTCCTCACTCAGGGAAGGAGGGTAAAGCAATGAGACTGAGAAGCCTTCAATAAAAGAAAAAAAAAAAAAATCACAGGGTCTTGCACTGTAACTAGCAAAGACTGTTGTGGTGAGATGAACAGAAAGATGAAGCCATGAGGCGAATGTGCAACATCTGAAGTTTATTTCAAGCACAGGTTAGGACTGACTGGTAGGTGACACAGCAGCAAAACCTTTCATTCATCCTAATTTCATGGCTAGATTTGTGCAAGAATGAGGACAACAATTTTCAAAAGCATCACCCCAACTGTGTTTCTTTATTTTGTTGCATTTTTTTTTCCCTTAAGGCTTAAAACTTGACATATTCAATCAATTCTGCTGCTCCTGTTACATTGTGGATTAGCTAATTGCAGAAGAAAAAAAGGATGTCTGATTTATTATGTATAGAGCTTTGGAAAATGACAAAAAAGAAGAAACAGACAAGTCATCCAGCTCCTCACTAATGGCCTTCAGCAATGAGGAAATGAGACTAACTGTAGTAAAAATGCAAATAAAAAGCAACGTACGAATTCAGGCCTCTGTCTTCAATTACAGAATCAATAAGAAATACATTAATTCAGGCAGCCAAAAGTTTAAGCCAAAAAATGGAGAACAAACCCAATCTTAAACATCTGTAGCCCTGTCAGTGAGGAAATCTTGCCAAATTCCAAACCACTTTTATGGCAATTTCCACCTCCCATCACCCCACGCAGGCTCTAATTGCCTGTGTCAACAGTTCAGGGAGCAAGTCTCCAGAAGAGAAAGACCAGCCTTCCTCTGGAGACAGAAGGACTGTCTTCTTCAAGTCTCCTCCATGGTGAGAGCACAAGATCCACTGAACTGAACCTGAACAAAAATTAAAATGGAATTTCTGACCAGTCCAAGCATCTCCATCACTTCTTCCCAGAGGTTTGTCTTGCAGGCGCTGTGCCTGTGCTGCTGCACAGGGCTCAGGCACAGTGACACCACCTCCTCTAAGGGCTTTTCAGTCATACCCAGGAGCAAGACTGATCAGCAGCTGCACGAGAAATCAGCTTCAGGGGTAAGCTTCAGACACTGAATCCATTCTGGATGAAACAAGAGCTATGTTACCAGCTGCTTTTGAGGAATCCATTACCCAGCCATCAGCTTATGACAACTCTTGGCTTTTAAAGACTGAACCAGTGACATGGAAGAGAGATATCTACATCTTACTACCTAACCTCAAAGGCTCTTTGTGGTGAAGCATCTGGTGAAGCAGTAAACCTGTGCAAGCTAAATTTAGTGCTGAGAAAAGGGAGCTTAAACATGCGCAAAGCTTTCGCTCGCTGTGTGTATGTGTATGAATCAAATTTCTACATTGCTCTTTGCCAATTATTACCTCCAGATAAAACACACCAGAGATAGACTTACAATTTCAAAGATTTTGTGTGCTCTCCTGCCCTGATAGGCTCTGTAGCACTTTACTGCTGTTTTACATGTCCAAATATTTGCCTGGATAAATAGATTTAGAGCAATTTGAATAAGCTGCATTTTCTCTTAGGAAGTTGAATGAGTCACATCACAAAAAATATTCTGGAAAAGATCTACAGCACAACTAGAGACAGGAAAATGAAAGGAGAAGTTGGCAGTAAACAATGAATGCATCAAGGGTGGAAACGTCCAGACGATGGGAAATGTGAATAGCCTAGAGATTAAAAGAAAATTTGCCAAAGGAGGCACTTCCCCGAGCTCAATACTTATGAAAATGGTTTCCTAAAACAATCAATTGGATATATACCTTTTATATAATATATATATTTTTAACATGAAGGTCACAGAAAATTAAGCTCACCAGGAGCAGAACTCCTCAAGGTGGTTATAGACATGGCTGGACTAACTGGACCGTGTTAGGAGCGGACATCAACCTAAGACAATCTCTGAGCTCAGAAGGTACTAACCACTGGTAAAGATTTGCTGAAACTGTAGCTAGAGCTAGACCTTTGCTATCCAGCAATCTCAGAAACGCCAAGGAGTCACTCCTTACAGTGGACTGCCACGCTGCGACAGGTTCTGGGTCCTTGCTAAGAGAGTCCATGCAGCAAAGTGGCCTTAATCCCAGACCCAGAATTTGCCACACAAAGGAAAAGAAATTGAGAGGGGTGAGTGGAAACCCAGCATGGTAGAAAACAACCCTGGAAACAAGGCTGAGATACAACAACAACAAAAAATATCTGAGATACAACAAAAACAGTATTTTTCATGCTTTTGTTACTCTGCTCATACCACAAGGAAGCAAAGGAGCAAAATAACACATGCACTGTAAGGAGGAACTTGAGTTGTAAATTTGTGTCTGTCGGGACACAGCAAGAGCCCTCACTCACTTCAGAAACCCGAGTGGAGATCTAATGAGTTATGCAGGCACAGAATTAGGGAAGCAAAAGTGATATACCCACCATTAAATACAGGTTGGAGCCTTAATAAGGCACAAAGTGAGGGAAATGAGAAGCTTTTCAAGTGAAGTTGTTATGCACTGCAACGACTGCCAGGAATTATATGCTAATGTCATTCTTTTGCTTTCATTCCTCTCCAGTTCAGTAACAACCCACTCCCTTCAGTCTCTACCTGCATCTGCAACTGCTCTTGTCTCTCAGATTTGATAGCATTCTCTCTTTCGACAGTGGACTCTCCTCCACTAAAACACAACATTCTCCCTCAAAATGCCCCAAACCTGACAAATCTGCCGTAGATTCAGCAACCTGTCTCCCTAAAAGTCCATCCCAGCACAAAGCCCCTCAGGATTTCTCCACGCCTGTGCCACAGGCTGGACTATAATTCTGAGATCCCACACATACAATTCCTTTCTTAGCAGCAGTAAATCCACTGCTAGAAGGCTCCACTTAGGCATTCAAGCTTCCTCAGCCTTCTTTCACTTTGCTACACAGGAAATACTAAAAATTCAATGAAGACTATTGCATTTTCCTCTTCCATGATTTGTCCAAGGTTGGCCAGCTGGAAACTTGCAGCATGGCAGCTTCCACCCCTTTCCTGCCTCCAGGAGCACAGGAACAAACCCAAACCTTCCTTCTTCCTGATCTTCAACTTCTGGCTCTGCATTACACGTGTGTTGTGCACTCAATGTACTTTCTGTTACCTGCACTCATAAGTCTTAATTAAAACAGAAGATAATTTCAGCCTTTGGCTGGTTCCTTCTACACAGGGACTCTCCAAGCCTACGTTACTCCATCTGCTCTGCCTGATCTGCTGCTTGACACACCACTAAGGGCAGGAGGATTGTGGGGGCAATACATGATCCTCCAGCAATGCTTGTCCTGTGTGGCAGCCTCTCTGTCATCTTCAGACAACCAAGTAGCACCTCAGTGATGTTGCTTAATGTGTAAGACAGGGTGTTCAGACATTACAGAATCAAAATGGAATTGCAACCAAAGTGAAGGGCTGCCTGAGGAAAGGGGGTGGAAACCAGCCCTGGGAGGCTGTTAGCACCTAGCAGCTATTTAGAACTAGAAATAAATAGTATAAGGGTGTCCTGCAGCCCTCATATGAGGGCACTGTACTCTCTTTATGACAGGTAATGGTCATGAATCCACTCTGCAACCACAGGTAACTTTTGCTTTTCTTACCTACGTGAATGGCTGTTCTCCAGTGACCATAGGTACTGGCAGAGGTTCAGTCACATCAAGGTTCAATCACATCAGTAGTAATAAGCATGAAAATGATGTTACTTGAAGCAAAGAACCTGTGGAAAGAGGAAAAAAATTTAGGCAAAAAAATCCCCAAACAAATAAACAAAACCCCCCCCACAAAAACATTTACATGGGAACACAAAACCAAGGTGAAAAACCAAAAAGCCACAAGATCACAAGCAATTATGGGTGACTTTCTTGGCAATCACAACTTGCAAATCAAGTCCACCTCCTGCCCCAGTGGCTGATTGCCAGGAACAAGTTAATTAACCATCCCTAAGAAATGCACGTCTAGTCTGGACTTTAACAACTCCCCTGATTCTGGCTCCACCTCCTCTTGGCAGCTTCCCCTGACTGACCTCCTGCAACTGCCCATAGGCCAAATTCATCCTTGGGGGAAGTCTTATTTTTTCTTCACTTTCACAAGGAATTAATTTAGTCCCAAAAGTATGTCCTGGAATTTCCCCCATAAGCTAAAGGAAATAATAAAATCTTCTGTTGGTTTTTGGTTTTGTTTTTTAATTATTTTTAACTTTCCCTCAACACCATGGATCTTTCCTGTCTTCCTCCAAACACCTTCTTGCCAAAGAGTTACTGCCAGCTCCTTCTCTCTTTGAGCTGACGTTCGCAAGCATTTATTTTAGATGTTGTTCATTGAACTTTTTCCAGTTCATATGTCTTATTTTAAAACTACAATTCACAAAATAGCCTAATTCTCCAAATGGTGCTGAACTGAGTGGAATAATTACCTTACTTGTTTTAAGCCTTTACTGGAGAGTCCAGAATTATACACTTGGAAAATTACGATTGTTTTATCTCCTCCTTTTTTAAGTTCCGCAAGATGTGCGAAAGACAGGTTTTAATAAAGGACATAAAACAAGCAAAAACTATAATTACTGCAGACAGAAAAGAATTCACAGAAAAGATGATTTTATGATTAAGGCATCGGAGTAGAAACTCAGAAATTCAGATTCTTTTTGTGGCTCTGGCAAAACCTCTCTATGTAACCTTTGCTGAGTGAGTTAATCCCTCTGTGCCTCAAATAAAATACTCTGGCACCTTTCTGTCTTACAATAGCTGCTGCAAAAGCACATTCATTCACATTTGTGAGATATTCAAATACGCCGATAATCAGAGAACCACAACGACCGGGACAGTTACAATCATCTGGCTGTATTTAATTATCCCTTGTCACAAGCATATGCATCTTTAATCACAAGCACATGGGATACAGCAGCATCTCTCACGAAACAAGCATCGTACTAAAAGGCAAAAAAAAAAAACCCAAACAAGAGCAAATCTCCATATTCTGAACTGAAAATATTTTGCAAAGCAGGGCAGCAAATGTCTAAATGTAAACGTGAAGCTCAGCATCTCCCCATTCCAGTTCCCCCAAACCAGGGACAGGCTCAGGTCACTTAGTAAAAAGAACCTGACCAAAATTTCAATTCACATTCCACTGGAGATGTGGCAAGTCAAGAGCAATTACAGCAACTCCCAGACTTCCATCTTGATTCCAGAGGAAAGTACACAAAAGAAATGCTACTAAATGCATACACATAGTTTTTTAAAATAACCTTAGGAACAGGATGCCAGAGGAGTCAAAGGGATTTGTTGCATATGTTTCCAGGACATGATAAGGACACTGAACTTTCAGAGTGAATTCCATTGAAAAAACTCTGAGGCTGAGCAACAACTGAAATGAGAGAGCAGGAAAGTCAAGGCTCCACAAGCTAAAGCAGCACAGCAAACAAGGGTCACTGCAGGCACTGTGAAAGCAGCTGCCTTCACCCCACACTTTGGTGCCTTGCTGGCAGCTTTGGGCATAAACTAAGACAGATCCAGAAGGTCTTTTATCTAGTGCTGCTGCTATGAACCATCTCAGACTTGTATGGAACCTGCTGTCACCGTGCTCCGCCCACCCTGGGCACCCTGCCTGGGGGAAGGGGTGACCCCACGGGTCTCTCCCTTCTTCTCTCTTCCTCCCCAAGAATCAAAGGCTAGGAAGGCTGCTATGTCAACTGATCCCCCCCTTCCTTTTTTCATTGCTTTAATAAATTAAGCTGAGCAACAATAGAGATGAGAGAAAGCAGGACAATGTGGTAAATGTAGCAGAAAGACATTTGAATTGTAATGAGGAGAGCTAATCAGGAGAAGAATGGACTATAGAAAAAAGCACTAATGAGTTTCTAAATAAATTCAAAAGGTTAATATTGTTCTATCTAACAAATACGAGAAGAATCCTAATGTGAAATTAAAGGCCTCACTCCACTGCCCTTGTAGCCATATGTTAGAGACATCCCACCCACCCACTCTAATTACCTGCTTGGCCACTGCAGCCTTGGATGGCTACGGTGAGCGGGATCTCCTCAGGTCAGCCGTGTGCCTCAAATCCCTTTTGTCCCTGTACATCAAATGCTTGAGTCAAAGTCCAATAAGTCAACAGACAGGCACTCTTCGACTTACAGAGTTTGCATCAAGATTTTTGTGACTCATTTATGTTGCCATTAACAAACCGGTAATGAAAATACAGTTTTCAACCCACAAGGGATGTGCCTGTGAAATGCCAGATGATGCAGTTTTCAAACGCACTTGTATTCACCTTTATTGTTCATGTGGATTGCCAGGGTGACTAAAAAAGCCCAACGCAGGTTCACTGAGGAAAAGGCAAGTTTATAAAACATAAAAAGCTGGAGCGTTTTTGTTTCTTTGTTTCAATTTATATAATGCCAGTAGTTGAAAATATAAGGTTAAGATTTTCTATATACAATCAAAAATTAAAATATTCACTCCTTCATGCATTCTATTACCAAACACATAAGAAAATGTATTTCAGCCAAAATGTGATATATTTTTTAGGTGAGGAAAGTAGCCCCTTTCAAGAAAAAAAATAATCCATTTCCCAGCAAAGTCATAGACTCACGGGCTTTTCATAAGAATAGATCTGCTCAACTATTTTCTTGCTTGAAAGAAGGAAATGGTGCCATTATAATATTTTACCCTGAATATATAAAAAACCAAACTAGTGTGACATCATTCTTCAGGGAGAAGTCTGAGTATATTTGTGTACATGGCTGTCCATCTGTCTTCTGAACTGCAAACAAAATCTAGAGGGAAGAGATGAGGGCAGCCACACATTTATCTCCCCCCTGGACCCACGATGCCAGGAGACGAGTTGGGTGCAGTCCCAAAGCCGTGCACCCTCATAAGGGTGCCAGTTCACCCAGGCTAACGAATCCAGTCGTGCATGTTCCTGCAGGCACAGAGGACAATGTGCCAGCACGGCTGGGACCCCATCAGGGGGGCAGAGCTGAGCGTGGCTGTGCTCCTCTGCCCTGCCCGAGGCAGCAGCCATGGTCAGACCCAATGATCTGACACAGTCCCAAGGGGCAGAGCTGCAACTGTTTGGGCTCCACCACCAAAAGATCCCTTCAGTCCTGTCACTTACAGAAACCGAATGAAATTAAGATACACAACTTTTCTCTTTCACGCATGTGAATTATTCCACAGTGGGAGTAATAAGCCCGTGCCAAGACTGGCCATCCAATGTATTATTCAGGGGAACCCTGCAAAATGCTGCCCAGCCACTCATCTGCCATGAATAATTTTGTTTGACAGGCAGGTTAAATATTTTAGCTTTCTAAGCCTCCTCCTCCCAGGGAAGGTGGGCATTCATGCACTGCACTGAGAGGCATCCTGATGAGGATGCTTAATAGAAGCTTCAGTGGAGTTCAACCCTGAGAGGCAAAGACTGAAAGCAAAAAATCTTGGCGCAGAGAGACAGGAGGAGTGGGAAATGCACAGAGACCTGACAGTCAAGACATGTAAATGCTTTGCAAGTAACCCTTTGAATGCCAGTGAGAGATGTGCACTTACCCTCAAGTCATTTATGGGGAGCTCACAAGAGGTCCTCAGTGTTTCCAGCTCAACACATGAGGGAAATAAGACAAAGTAGTGGCTGAATGTTTCTGAAACTACTCAGTAAAAACTTAAATGCAAAAATCTTTCCAAGACAAAAGGCGCTGCGTTGAAATTGCTAACCGTGAATAAACAAGACAGTTGCACAGCTCATCATAACCCTAATGATCCACCCTAAATCATGCAGGCCCATCACCTAAATCAGTTGGCCACATTAGCAGACTGCTGAGTGTGGGAAATAGGGAGAGGATCATTTTTAAAGGGTTTTGCATGCCACGCTCCTTGGGAACCCTTTGAGACGGAGTCTAAAGCAGATGGTGAGAGGGGAATATTATTCACATTAATTCTTTAGCAGCCTAGAATAAATAGAACAATTAATGAAATAATAAAAGCTTCGTTCAGTCACGCTTTTGCTGCCACCACCAAGGCCCCAACAGAAAGAAGCCAATGCTGCTACTACATTCTGCACCACAAATCTGCTGCTAGTTAATAGGTTCAAAGACACAGAACAGTAATGGGTATTACTGTAAAAAAAAAAAAAAAAAAAAAAGGTCTTCCCCCTTCATTGGCTATTGTTCAATGGCCTGATGAAAGAACAAACTAGCTGAAACAGCAACTAAACCTCACTGTACATAGCTCTTAATGCTAAAACCCTTCCAATTTTCCTTCACACATTTTCTACTATGGAACAAACATCTTTTCCTTGGAGCTTCTCATCCACTCCGCAAACTCGTACAATAAGACATCATTACTAGTCAACCATTTTACAGACAGGGAAACTGAGGCATTGCTTTCATCCAGAGGGGGAGCAGAAAAGTCATCCAGAGGGGGAGCAGAAAAGTCAAGCCTACACCCTACACTCAATCCAACTTAAGAGTAAGTTATCCTGCTCATTTTGCAGGAGGACCAGCTTCTCAGGTGACCTGGTGTATCAAACCATCGAGGTCTCCTAAGCTAAACAAACTGTAGCCCCTGCCACAGCAATGAGAGGATGTGTAGTGTCTGAAGTTTTCCCTCACCCAGATGAGCCAGAGGCCCTGAAGAACGTGCCACAGGGGAACCCCACTACCACAGCAGCAGGTTAAGCACAATTTTACTTACCATCTTAAACACAAACAGCAAATACAGAACACTGCAGAATTTGTAAAATGTTTCTCTGTGCGAGCAGTGCAAAGCTCTGTGAAACTCCTGAAAGTAAATGAGGGATAATGTAAATGCTTCCTACTAAAAATGCTGAAGTTCACTTTAAAAAAATCACTAAACACCAAACTCACCTAATATGATGAAATAATATTTGCTAAATGGGAATCTCTGACCCAGTTTTTCCTCCTGACACTTCACAGCCCTGTTGCTTTCTGGATATTTTATTTCCTATTAATTTTTGGCATGATGAGTAAAACCTGCCAGGGTTTACAACTCCCAGTATCTCCAATCTGCATTTCTCTGAGCTTCTGTCTGTGGTCCTGACTCTGGTTTAATTTTATCCTCATCTCTCTAGTGCACTAAGGTGTGCAAAACAAGTCCAGCTCACACGGTGAGAGCTGCCATCAGCAGAGAGCTGTTTCATTAGTGGTTCTCCCATCAGGTTAGGGCTGGGATAAGCAGCAGCTGTTTCAGTGAATAAACATATGTGGACCTACATCACCTGGACAGACTGCCCTGCCTCATTTACCAGAGTCCAGCAACTGTGAGGCAAAAGTTAGTCCAACTCCAGCGCTGTCCACAGCCTGGATGGATTCACTTCTGCAGCCCAGGCTTTGGGACAAGAGCCACCAGCAGTGCCCTGAGCTGGGGACAGGCTCCAGGAGCAGCTCCCTCTCATCCGACCTCTCCCGGACCATAAACACATGAGACAGTGACCGTGGCTTGGGAAGATGGTACACATCAGCTGAACTCTGGGGACTACACTTCTGCTCTGAGTGCATGGTCAGTGAGAACAAGTGGTGCTCAGGAGAGTCTGTGCTGACAAAGCTAAGGCTCAATAGTGCCAGCAGCACACAGCTCAGCTCACTCTGCTCCCAGCCCCCTGTCAGCACTTAAAACACTGCTACCTCCCCAGACCCAGCAGCACACTCAGAAACTCCTTCTCCCCAATTTGAAACATCCCCTGGGCTGAGGCTTTTCCTGCCCTGCTCCCAAAATGAGGGCTGCTACTGGAATACAGGAGTTGGGAGAAAAGCTGCTCTGTGCTCCTCTTGTCTCATCCCCAGCATCAGCTGAAAGCTCTGAGCTCTGGAAAAAAGCACAGCTTGGTAAAGGTCATGATCTGAATGCAGATTATTCATGGACATGAATTTATCTGATGAATTATTCTAAACATATAATTCAGCTGGCTCTGCTGAGCACGTATAGGATGCGCCTCTGCAGCTACGCTAAATACAAAGCGGGGCATTAAATAAGGACAGTCACTTGCTTGAAAGCAGAATATTTTATTTGCCACAAATATGCTAATTCTTTAATTTTCACACTGTGCTAACTAGAAATACAACCTGAGTGAGATACATTTTCTTGTAGCTGATTACTAGGCAGCATATCACAACCGATATCCTAGATTTTAGACCTTGATTCAGTGCTTCCTTAGACTTTTACCTCGTTTTGATCACACAGTAATGGATTTTGACTTGCTTACAAACATGTAGGACAATCATCTGCCAGCCATGTCCCCATGCTGCTCATTATTGGTGCCTACCGAGGAAATTTATTGGCAGGTTTGCCAGAAAATGCAGTGGTTTTTCTTGTGCCTTCTAAACAAATACTTGGAGACAATGAAGAACCAGCAATTTCAGTATCTACCCCAACCACCTGATGAACCCACCTGGTTTCTGGACTTCAGTTTACTGCATTCAGACAATAAAAGCAAAACCAGAGCTCTTATCATTTAACACATCTTCTTCTCTTAAGCTTCACTAGTCCTGTCGTTAATGCTCTGTAACTCTCCATTTTATAAAGGCTATTTTCTGTCACTGTGATCTCTGCTCAGCACAAGCTCCCATGTGGAGGGACCACAGGCGTCATTTTCAATAGGATCTGGGGAGGTTAGAAACAGTTTACTCTGTCTGTTGTAGGTAGGTCTAGTTAGAGCTAATCTAATTACACAGGAATTATGGGAATCGTCTCCAAGGAGGAAGGCACTAGGCCTCGGTCCAAGAGGAATAAACTACGATTCACCAAAGCAAAAAGGCTCAGAGATACCCACCTGGGACTGCAGCATGTAATTCCTGTTCAGGGGTGCACTTGCATGTGGTTAATTATACTGATTTTAAGTGCTTTGTGCAATCTGCTAAATGGAAGCACAAGTTTAAAGCTGAGCTTCAGTGCTTTTAGGAGCTGGGACAATATGAACATTTTATCTCTGACATCAGCAGCTCTGTGGAGTCTGGAGTCTCTTTCTTGGCAAATTATAAAAATATTTCCAGAGGCTTTGCGTCACACGTGACGTTTGTAACTCCTCTGATATTTTGCCATGACAAAAGGAGGATGGGAACATTTGCCATTATCAAACATTAAAGAGAAACGTACTGTCGCCCTGTGGCATTTGGGGCTATTCATTGTTTTAGTGCTCAAGTCCAACATCAGCCCAGAGAATTTTAGGAGATGAAGAAAACAGAAGGACTACTCTAAGAACAAGCACAACTCTCTGAATAGTTCAAGTGCAGTGTTGGTTCAGGACAAAATATTCAATTTAATTCTTATCTTATCCAAACTCCAAATCTCTTTTGTCATCAGTTATTTTCCAAGGCACTGAACAAGAGAGCTCTGAACTTAGGTTTAAAAGACACGGAGACAACACAAAGCGCTTCTGCTGCCCTCCCTGGAGACAAGCCCAGCCAGAGTTCTGACAACCTCTAGACCCTAGGGAAGTCCAAGTCTAGAACAAGCCAAAATGAAATCCCAAGCCTAGGAAAACAGTGATGGTATCTAAACATCACAAGTAATTTTGCAGATAAGGGCAGATGTAAATCCTGGGCTGGTGACACTAATAGGATGTAATTCTGTTGCACGTGGTTGAGAGATTTCTTTGTCAAAAAAAAAATAATTCATGTATAAGAAGCTTTTTTTTGTCTGACATATTCTCTTCATCTCATCCTGTCACAAAATAAGCAGAACCAAAGCCAGGTGCTTTTTTTGGCCATGCTCAATCCATGGTGCTCTTTAGAAAAGTTTGATGTAATCATCCCTTTGAAAAATACACATCTATTAAAAGAAAGCTAATCAGAAGAAAGAGTCATTTTCACACGTTTTCTTGATTTTGAGAAAAAGGTCCAAAAGATATTTTTAAAGTTCAAATAAAAAATAAAGGTAGATAAACTATGGTTTTTTTAAATGGGAGGAAAGCATTAATTCTGTTGCTGTAAACAAAATTAACTGGTCAGCAAAAGTGTGCAGATTGGAAATCTCACATACTTTCCTGGGAAAAGAAAATAACTTCTCATACTGTGTTATCATATCAGATGGTGCTGTCATATTTCTGATTCTTTTCTTCATAATCACTTGTTGACAGCAATTTTCCCATTCTTAAGTAAATAATTTGGTTTAGTTTTCCCCTCACACACATGTACCTGGCATGGATATAGGTCACTGTGGGCTATTTAGTTAGAGATGTCCCTGCTCATAGAGTGGTGGTTGGATCTGTATGACTTTTAAGGTCCTTTCCAACCCAACCTATTCTATGATTTCCACATCAGCATGCCACAAGTCCTACAAGGTCTCACCTTCTCCTGGGCTGTGCTGGTAAATCCTGCCCCTGCAGGATGCATGCAGGGCTTTTTCCCTTTCCACTCACACTGAGGAAGTGACCACAAGTGGACTTTGGCACGACTGACAGGCCTTTGCAGATCCTCAGGTTGTTCCTCTATTTTCTCTAAGGAAGGATCCCCTAGCCTTGTATCAGCTGAGAGCAAGATGCACTTTTACACCAAGAAAAGTAGCCTGGACTGACTCTAGGTACCTACACAATGTAAAAAAATCACGAGGGCAAGGTTTAGGCATGAAATCACCATTTTTCCTGTGGTCAAAGCACCACCAGCTGTAGTAGTGTTGTAGTGGCAAGGCACACAGAGCATCCCCAAGCCCCGTGAGGATACTATGGCAAGTTTCAGTATGAAAACATTTCTTCCCTTGTTGGAAATATGAAGGCCTGGGGCTTTCTATTCTAGATCTTAGTGTTCCACTCATATCCTCCATGGTCCAAAGATAAAATGGATACAGTGGACTTCAAGAAGGAAAACAAGAGAAAGATTACACCTTCCGCTAGATAACCCCTTCCACCTTTATTGCCCCCGAATCTACTTGACCTCATCATTTCCACAGCACTTCCCTTAAAAGGCAGGAGGCGTTGTGCCCACACACATGCCAAGAGCAAGTCTGAAGAACACTTGGGTCTTTGTGGGCACAAATACACACCTCCAGTTTTTCACGTGGACCTTGGTGAGGTTGTGCACAGGAAAGACAAGCCCAACAGATTCTGGATGATGTGGGACTTGGAACAAAACATCTGCTATTGCAGTGGAGGTAAGTCCAAAAGCACTGACAGTTGTAATTCCCAGCAGGATATGTTATGCTATGGAGTGTACGTGTGGGAAATAAAAGATAAACTGAAAAGATAAAACTGCTTCAGAAAACATCTTTATCCAGCCAGAGCATCAGCTGCTCAGCAATGGGCTGCACTGGCTAGTTTGTGAGATCTGAGAGGCCCATGGGGATTCTACTGAAAATACCCTGAGCAAGGCACAAGTACAGGTGCTTTTGGCATAAGCATTTTTGGCTTTGCTTTCAGAGGGAAAGGGAAAGAGGAAGGAAACAAGTGCAGCAGGAAGGAGAGGAGCAGCAGAACGAGGCAGTGGTACGAGTAACAGGCAACAGTTTATAACTTCCTGGGGAGGCTTTTCCAAATCATCTGTTGTGCATCTCAAACAGCAGTGGAGGTTTGTTTGGCTGTATCACCCACAGACACATAAGTGCACGTACATTCAAAGCTGTTTGCACCCACCTCTTCCATCCTGAGCTGCGGGATTGTTTCAACAAGCCACATCTGCGCTGATTTGGTTTTGCACTTAGTGCTGAACAGACAAGACAGTGACAAAATTCAGATTATTACAAGCAGCTGAAAGGAAAAGCTGATCTAATTCCATGAAAACTTCTTTTACAATAAATAAATTTATATGAGCTGAGCTTCACAGCTTTTTGTGCTATATGCTAAAGTCAGAAATAAAAACGTAAAGAGTGCCCTGAGACACATTTGTACCACTGTTCTGGGCTAACTTGAGAGAAACAGACCAGTGCTTCAACTCCATAATCTCTGGCCAAAAGAGCTCTGGAGAAATCAAGTGCTGCCCTCCCTCAGGATCTTTCTACAAACCCCCAGCACTTCAGCTGGGGATTTGTTGGCTTGAGTGTCCCCTTGGAGCTCATTAACCACCATGGTCTGGGTGGGGACAAGAAGGCTCTTAGAAGCCTTATGAGATCTACTGCACTTTGCATCCCACACCCTGTGTTTGGGCTGGGTCACAGCCTGCATCTGCAAAACCATTTGCTGCTTCTCCCCAGCTCCTCCTGCAAACCAGGTTTGCCTCAGGGCAGCACCAGTCCCTGCTACAGATCAATGTTCAGAGCTACTTCCCACTCAGGTGAGAACCAGCTATACTGAACCCAGAGAGACTGAAAGCAGTGAATTAAGGAGGAAAAACTCAGAGGAAAAAGGCTTCCTTCCCAGCATAGCTGCATGGGAATGACATGTTAAATTTACACCCACAAAATCACATAATAATAATTACCCAGGCCCCTTTGCACAGGAATTGCAATGAAAGGGTTTAAGGAGGAGGAAGAGTCTCACTTATCAGCACAGTAGGTTTTCTAGTCACCTTCTCCATCTTAAGCTCCTCTTTCCTCTGCAGCAAAGATGACCCCCCAGCTCCTGACTTTCCCCAACCATCATCCTGGGGACCTGCCCCAGGTCTGTGGGATGCCACTGCTCACGAGGGGCTGTGGGAGTTCTGTGTTCCACACCCCATTCCTGTCACTGGGACCACACCAGTGGGTGCCAGTAGGCAGGCAGCAAAGGTGCTGTCAGCTGCCCTAACAGCCCCACGGGCACCACTTTGTGGCTGATTCCACAATATTTAATGCCTTCTTCAGATCCACCAGAATAAACTCTTGTTAGCGTTCCAGTCCCTCCTGTCTGCACAAGAGAAAACTCCTTGATTCCCTAAATCAGTGGACAACTGCTGTGTAGGTTCAGCTGGGACCAAGCCACAGTGGCTGCACCCACAGAGGTGGGACCATCCCCTGCTGTCCTCGGGGGCAGATGGGGAGCTTCAAAGCCTGCGGGTGACCACGCTGGGGCTGCTAACGTGCTTCACTTCAAACACCAATACAAACTCCCAGCTTGAGGCATTAAAATTGAATTACCAGGGACAGCTGGATCTGGGCGAGGGTCTGAGGATCCAGAGAAAAAACACTGTGCTCAGCAGCAAGCTGTCCGGTGCTGAGGGAATGGACCCAGGCCAAATATTATTTATATAGCTTAAGGTCTCACAGATTTCACTCAGGCTTGGGCAGCCAAGCACCCAAACCCAGGCTTGCAGCCTGCAGTACATACCTGCGGGGACAGCCCGGGGTCCTCCATTCAGGGGAGCTGCTTTGCCATCTCCGTGCTTTTGGGGAGAGAGCCAAGCTCTGCCATATGGGTGACCCACATTTTAGGGGTCACATGTGGCAGTGGGACAGGAGGACACAGGTTCCTGTGCACATACCCTGACACAGGGCTGGCTGCTACTGCCAGTACCCACCAGCACTGCTGCTGGAGCATCCCCCAGCCCATGACTGGCTTCCAGCAAGCGTGCGGGTGACAGATTTCACATTTTCTGTTGGAAATGAAATTCAATCTCACAGAAATAATTGTGTTTGTTTTCCCTACAGGTTCCAATCAGGCATAGCTAGCTATTGAAAAAGCCAAATACTCATCAAATTTGCCTCTCCTCTCATTTTCAATGCCATAGGTTGCAAATTTTTCTCCTAGATGGGTGGTGCGAACTTAAATACTTGGGCATCAGCTGTACCAGTTTTCAGTGAATCAGATCAAAACCGGGGGGGCACGGGGGCAGATACCTTTATATATACAAACAGTAGTTTTTAAACAGCAATTTTGTTGCACTGAAAAGATGGGAAAAACTGAGCAATTCTAAAACTGAGTTTGCAACATGAGCTCAATCTACTACTTTATGACTGGCAAACCTACAGTTATTTTAAGGGCTGGTGCTATTTTAAAAGCTCACGTATCTTCTCCAGGCTAAGGGGACAGTGGTGCCATGCAACACCCCAGGCTGGTCCCTGCAGCGTGGCACCCAGCCTGCCACCACCCCCGGCCCTGGGGCAGCCAGGGTGCAGTTGGGGATCTGCCAACTCAAAACGCATCTCCCAAGCCTGGCGTGCTCTTGGAAGGAGCTTTTCGGAGGGGGGGGGGGGGGAAAGAGTGAAACTTGCCGTACATGGGGCTTTGTCCCCCTCTGGTGACCAGCTCATGGAAGGACAGAGAACAAGCCACTCATAAACCGCAGCTCTGGAGTTACCATCGCCTGGCTTGGGCTCGGTATGCAAAGCAAAAGAGGTGGAGAGACACGATCATGGCATGGCTTCAAAAAAATAATTAATTAAACTAAAGTAATAAATTAAAAAATTCTCATCGGAAAAAGAAGCTCAATGGCACGGAGCCTCCCTGGGACAGGAACTGTCCTGAGGCTGGTTTTGCACCTTCCCCAGTGGGAGTAAAGCAGAGAAGATGCTCTGGATCTGAAAATCCCCACAGTAAGCTGGCAACACTCTGCTTCTCCAGGAAAAAAAAAAGAAAAAAAAAAAAAAAAAAAAAAAAAAAAAAAAGGTATCTGTGAAGGTTTTGTGCCTGTGGAGCAAGATGCCACTCACCAAGCTTGGAGGGGAGATATTGGTGCTCCCCCAAAGGCCACATCTGAAGGATGTGCTTTACCCCACCTCTGATTTGAGTTAAAGAAAGGCAGGATAGTTGCCACAGAAATCAATCGTCATCCTCAGAAAGATAAACCTTCCAGCTTGCCCTTAAAGTTTTGTATGAAATTTTTAGGCCAGACCAACTTTTAAACTCCATGAAGAACTGCAGATAGGAGCATTATCTGATGCAGCATTTACTGAGGGGACTCCTCATCTAGGATGCAACCAGGAACAAAATATTATTTTACTTCCTAGTAAGAATGAGGGAAAGACTATATATGATTTACACCCCAA